>JAJNBT010019796.1:0-10275 GCA_028455955.1 Notopais sp. p TS-2021 | reverse complement strand
ATGCCAAGCCTATTGGGAGTAACAAGGACTCATCAGGCAAGTCAATTTGCATAATTTATACATTTTATTCCTTTGATTCTAACAATAATTAGAGAAGAATAATGTTTTTAAATAATTTGTTATAGTTTTCTGTATTGTTTTCAACTTGTAAATCCATCTGGATAAGTTAAGTGATACTAAATATAATGCTTATATTTTATTATGTATAAAATATTTAAATAATTTACTAGTTATGATATATGATCTGATAAAAAAGGCTTGAGACCAAGCCTAAAAACATAAACCTATTTAAACCATAATTTGTATAAATCGGACAAAACTGATAAGGTTAACGAATTAGGTTGTAGTAAGTGCTACTTTGGTATGCGATGTACAAAGTATATATATATGTTATCTACAACAATAAGTTAAGTTCTGTAACTTGGAATTGTTTCTATTGGAAATTTTTTAAAAAATCTTATACATTTTTTTAAATAATTTTATTAATAAAAAAGAGCTTATTGAGTCTCAAAAACCTAACCTAATCTAACCAAAAAAAATAAAAAAATACCATGTAGATCACATACCAAAATAGATAGAATTTGTGTGTTGTAGATCACATTGGCTTGTAGATCGCATACTAAAGTAGCACCGTGTATTCTTTTATATTTTAACTAAATACACATAAAACCATTTATTTCACTTTACAATTTCGTATTCAAAATTAATATTTCTCGTATATCGACTTTATAGCATAATAGCATAAGCTACAGAGGTAGAAATGCGTTCCCTCCAACATATTTTCATTTAGTAAATATGTGAAGTTTGAAATAGTTTGAGAGTGAGGCAATTACACGCACGCCTTATGTTTGAGACCCCTACATTAAAAGTTCGTTAGGCATAACTTCATAAATACAACTAAAGCCACGAGAATATTCCAAGAACGATCGTTAGAGACATATTTTGAAAAGGAAATATTTTTCCTACCAGAACTTTTGCAGGAAAACAAAACCAATAACAGAAATTCGAAAAAGCTTCGGATCATTAGTCAGAAAATACGAAAAAAGACATTACCGAATGCGCATCATCGGACGAGTAACTTGGTAACTTTTAGATTTTTGAGTAATGATAAATGGTCACTTTTTTTGTTTTTCTATAAATACAAAAAATATGTAACATAGCTTAGACGGTAAAAAAAACTAAACTAATTAATTCTTTAAGAGTCTGTTCATTCAATGAAATAAAATATAAAACTATTGCATTGAATTGTTCAAATAACAACAAATTCCACAGCATTGGAATATCTGTTTGCTTTTTAATTACAAGCTTTCACATCTCTACTTTACTGTATTCCGAACTTCTCGAATAACGATAGCATCTTTCAGTTGATAAATAAATGAACACATTGTATATAAAGTGTTTATTTTATGTCAGAGAGCCATAATCTGATACCACTTTCATCTGTTTGTGTCTGAGGAAGATAACTTCAAGGACAAGTTCAATATTTATGGACAATAATGGATCAAGTTATTTATCCGATGAACCTTATATCTATTTGTCTAAATGTCGAGACATTTTGACATCTCTTAATTGTCTGTGGTTGTTGAAGCTTCAAACTCCTCGTTTACATTGCAATATAGTGCACCTGACGTTAGAAACTTTATGTTTTTTTATAGTCTTTAAGTTCGTCTAAGATGAAAGGAAAAGAGGGCATCTTCTTTTTATATAAATTTTACATTTGAAAGAGAGCAATAAATAGGAACCATTTTGAAATGTAGAATTTCCTATTAGTGTCTCGTAAAGATCATATTTTTAATAAAACCAGAATCCCTTAAATTCAATTGTTTTTTTGCCAACTTTTCTTTCTACAACGAATTGTAAAACTTATGAAGGAAAGAAACAGGAACTTTTATTGGACAGCGGAATAACTCGAAATATATCGACAAATCACAGGAAAAAAATCGAATTTCAAATAATAACTGGTGAATCCATGCAAATACTCATTATGTGACAATAGAAAACTATATTTTTGAAATGAGTTTGAGAATGTCGACGGGTCGCAAAAAAACAAAAAATTACTCCAAGTTTCATGTCCGCATCAATAATTCGATGATTTTGAAAAACCTTCACTAAATATTGCAGAATCACTGAGTTATTCGTCCGATAATTATGATCAACGCCAATCTATCTTTCCTCAACATTTTAAGTAGAACAAATTCTGCAAACTTATTACAGAATATTAACAACTTTCTAACATAAAATTCTTCGTCAAAACCCGTTCTTCGCTGTTTCATTTGAATATTTCTTCATTTTTAGAATGTAAACCCATTTACATAATATATCAGCTATGAATCCTAAATATCCGCGTTCAATCAATGTTTATATGGAAGAAATTTTGTTTTATAAAGAAGTTTCCATATTATATATTTTCTTACATATTAATGATAATATTAATAATAAAATACATACCTAGCTGCTTTTTATATATTTAAGAACCTTTAAAAGATAATTTAATTTATTATAATAAACATAATTTATTCTACTATATCATCAATGTCTTAGCTAATTGGAAAATCTCTTCCATAATTAAACATAAGCATCTGTTGTAGACGTTTCATTAAAGTGGAGAATCGAGATTCCTTAATAATGAAAACAATTTTTATACACAAATTCACAAGGATTCTTTAAGATCCTATTGACGAAGCATATTTTAACTCAATTTAAACAAGCGCTTAAATACGAAGATGAATAATTCGTTGCACATTTCACGGTTACGATAAACAACAATATTATTTGTAATAGTTATTGTTACAATAATTTTCTTCCATCTAATATTGAAATGAAAATATTTACTGCTATAAACAATAGAGAAATTAAAATATACAATACATGATCATACTTTATATAATATACAATATACTTTTAATATAATTATAGGCTTATTTCCCTGTGCATCTGTATCTCAAATCTGAATATTGTAGTTATAAATTATGTCACCAATAGATTTCCATCAATTTATTACCAACATCAATGGGAATCGATTGCGTCGATAAAATTCATTCCAATACAGATCTGGTGTATAGGAACACACGAAAATACGTCTGTTTACTATGTTATATATAGAGCGATTCAGCAAAAAAACAAACATAACCTGTCTTCTATTGTTTAATTAAATCGAACCTTGTCTGACCTTATTTCTATCCAATGAGGATGTAGAGTTGTGACCTTATGTCCTAACAGTTTTATGCAAAGCGAACAAATAAAATTGTCTCGTCTCCGATGTTGCGAATTTCTTATTTGAATTCTTTCTTTTTAGTAACATTTCATGAATAAATATCATAGATAGGTAATTCGAATAATTTTGTCCATTTTTAAGACAAGAAATAGTTTACCAGAAGTCCTATTAATATTCAGAATAAAGAAAATGGGTCTAGATTTATTCACCAACAACTATTCACCGACAATGAAAACAGTTTACCAACAGGTACAATTCAGCGATAAGTAGGTTTTACTGATAGGTACAGTCACCGCTATTTCATCGCCGTCCGTTTCTTTGCCAGATAGCTTAGGTTAGGTTAGTTTAAGTCTGCTTAGGTTAGTTTAACCTAGCTTACGTTGGATTAGGTTAGGTTATATAAGGTTATCTTTGGTCAGATTATGTTGGTTATGTTGATTATGTTGGTTAGATTATATTTAGTTATATTGGATTTTTTATATCGGGACGAATTGTCCTGTAATCTACTCAAGAACACTTTAAACAATAACCCAAACAACGCGATTTATAACACTACAAATTGGTAATATTTATAAATGAAAACATAATTTTCTAGTTTAGTTAATGATTCTTACTCTGAAAGTTAACAATTATTGAAATTGACAACTTTAGATATCAACGAAGAAATAAAACATACTATTCCATAGCTGGACTCATCGTCCATATGGGACTCGTTATCCATAGTTCTGTTACATTCCATTAGCTAATCAGTAAAATACGTACATATCAGCTCAAGTTTCGCTCATCTTTTCTAAACTTTTGTAGAGAAGTTAAAACTATTCAATGAACTTTATTCCTTTCGAGTTAAATAACAGAAGAAACAGAATGTTATTTGATGCCAATGACTTTTTTACTTCTACAGATTAAATAAGAGCAATTCGAGCGTGACGACGAAAGCACCGAAGTTTTCACGAGTTGCCAGAGAAAACGCGACCTTCGCCGGATGTCCGAAAGACTGACGAAGTTGCAACCCAGGGAAGCCAGAGACCAGATAAAGAACTGTAATGGCCTGATAATTGCATCTCTTTCTCTCTTTTCACCTTCTGTTACTGGAATTCTAGGAGGCAGCTGACACCATAAAGAAATTATGTTTATGTGACTAATTTCTAAGATCTAGAAACATTGAATTCAACGGCTTCGTTCGAAGAAGTTCAGCAATTAATTTGATAAAATATATTGATTGCTTCAGGATGTCACATCATTCTAAGTTATAGGTGTCGATTTCCTTCTAAATTTTCTTTTCAAACTGTTTCCACCCGCTTGAGTCAGAATTTTTTTACTTGTCATTTGATTGTTTCTAAATACATCGCACATTATTCGCCAATTGTATGTCAAACTGTAGGTTCCTTTTGTAAAACTGAATATAAAACCCAAATTTACCTAAAAATGTATATTCTGACGATAGGCTTGTAAAATTGTATTAATTTAATTCTATTTATCCATCTCATTCTTACAATAAAATATTTTCATTTTATCCAATTGCCTCCTTAAAACAATAGATGAACTTCACCACTTGGAATATATTTATTATTAGTCAATTGGGAAAATTAGAGAATTTCTTTTTTGTTGGGAATATAAAAACGTTGTTCGGCTCCAACGATCGTCTGGAGTGACGTGTTCCTACTTTGATCTTGAAAATGAACTTTAAATGACTTCTCATTTTTACAATTTCTTTATTTGTTAAAGTAAAAACGAAGAACCAACAATATGAAAAGGTTCCTTTCGGGATAAATTGAAGCGAAACAAACGTTATTACTTCTTAGCATTACACTTAAGAACTATAAAGACGATTCACAAACGAGAGATCCTTCCTACACGAGGCATTCAGAGGTAGAACCTCAAATGAGGTATACTTAAAGATCAGTATACAAGATACTGGAAGGTCATTACAAATACACACAATTGTTTTTGTTTTACTTGTAACTTTTTTACTTAAATTGATTCATTACTATATTGTTTTATTAAATAAATGATACTACTCTATGTGTGTTTGTGTGTATGTGTGTGTACATATAATCTACTAAATTAAACAAATTTATTACAAAGAATATGGAAATTTGACCATGGATAATAATAGTCAATATATATGTATATATAAGCTAAAACATATGGGAATCAAAATGTAGGCTTTTGACTTGTTTCATATATATATATCAAACTACATGGAAAGTAATGATTCAGAAATTCTTTTTAAAGTGGTGCCTATAAATATAAATTAATACTCCAAATGATCACTTCAGAAAGCTTATGGAAAAAGATGATCATTAATTTTAAATCCTCCTTCAACAAGGACTAAGTTGTTATATAATATAAATTATGTGTATATTTTATGTTTATTTATATTTTTCAAGAAAAATATTTTGTAAGCATGGTCAATAGTAGGGGTTTATTTTTTCCTTTTTATATTTCAAGATTTTATCTATATATTTGCAACTAAAATATTGAAAATCCCCTCTTTATTTATAGATATTGTAAATAAATGTAAATTATTTAACAAAACAGATAGTTTTTGTTATTCCAGTCGCAATAGAATATTGAATAATCGCTCGAATTTCAATGTAAACTAAGTGTTGCTTGAATTGAGTTCAACATTCCCTTAGTTTGGATTCAACCAAATCTTTTGATCCAAGAAACAGAAAAAACGAGTGTGGGACTTGCCAGTTGGAAACTTGCCATTTATCAGGTAAAAAAATTCTCGGAAAAATAATTTTTATCTCTCAGTTTTTCTCCCCAAGCAAAAATCGAAGAACGTTATAAAACAAATATGCATTTTAAGTTGCTCTAAATTACCGACCGGTATCAGAGTCACATATTCAAAAATTTTGTATTTCAATTTCCAAGCAACATTAATGGGAATCAAATATACAAAAATATTTTTGTAATCTTTCATTTTACGCCATTTTCAAATATTTTTCGGTTAAACTGTAATATTAATATTTAGTCAAATCATCATAACTGTAATATAATTAACTGAAAGGTATAAAACGAAATAAAAAATCATTATATAATTAATAAACCTAATGTATTATATATAGTTAATTTATATATATATATATATAGCGTGTCACTTATACTGCTATAGATATATTTGGTAGCCAACAAACTAACTAAAAATATTGTTCAATAAATTTCATTTTTCTGATCTAAACCTTCAAGGCCATATGATCTTGGTGAATGTACCTGAAGCTCTTCCGTAATCCACAAGAGCAGGATTGTTGTTACATTTTTTCGTTAAATGTTCGAATCTGATAAAAACTCAGACTAAGACCACATAGCCTATGTATACATACATATACTATGGTAATACCCAAAAATAAAAATTAGCTGTCGTCGAGCGACCTTGGTAAATTTGCCGGTAACTATTGTGCATTTCTTTAAATATTTAGTCACAAATACTTGAATAAAATTCTTAAGATTTTTTATTTTTATACTTGCATGGTTTATTATGAATTTTTTTTTATTCTACGTAATAAAAATAACGAAATACTACTTCTTATCGAAAAGAAGCTAACAATTAAATTTTTTTTATGCAATTTTGATTAATTACTGAAGAAAATGAAAGCCTTTCCTGTTCCACTCTATCAACAACCATAAAAACTTAACTCAATTTTTTGTTCGATGTTATTATCAAGTAATATGAAGGTCAATAAAAAACATAAGTAATAATTGGATTTACTGACTTCAAATTATATATCTCAATTATACACATATATAATCTATGTATTAATTTCTACAAAATTTTAAATGGTATTTATGTAATTTACAAATTGTATTCATATATTTTTAAAATGTAAGAAAAACTTCTAGCAGAATTATTTGAAGTATAATTTTTATAATATTGGAATTATCATATTGAATTATAATTATTAATACGTAAAATTGAGGTTGTCATTTTATCGCTTAATCTTGCGTTATAATTATAGAGAATAACTTGAAATTCCATTAACTCAAAATGTTTCCTTTTCTTCCTAAAGTACATTTAGAGTTGGCTCCACTAGATCAATTTGGACCAATTTGTGAAGAATTATTATATTTTTTTAGACTAAAAGCTTTCTTAAATTTCCTTAAAACTGAAATTCAAGTCGATTTTAGTGCGCTAATTGAAAAACTTGGAAAATCTTCAATTTCTTGACTGAATGAATTTCATATTTATTATGTGAATATCATTTGAAAATGTTTCAGTGAAAATTTCCTAACAGAATACAAGCATTATACAATTATAAGAACTTAGTAGTTAATGATACCAATGCTGAGCGTAACTGTATATGGATGCGGTGTTCTGGTCGAAGGCGATAAAGAGTCAGTCAAAAGTCGTGATATTTTAATGATTATTTGGATAGAATTTAAGACTGGTGACGTTCGATTTCGACTCCACTGAAAGACATTCGACTCCAACTGACCCCGTAACCGTGTAATGCGAAGCGGTTGGTACATTAATTGTGTTGCAATGGAATATTTTATAGAAACAAGATACGTATTTTCAATTCAATGAAAAAGCTGTCATCCTTGATAGAATACTCTTTTCTTATATTGTGTGTTCCCTACTTTTCTTCGAAATACCATGTTAAGTTGTTAATTTTGTTTGAAAATATTACGCTAAGTTGTTAATTTTGTTGTCAAGTAACCTGACCTAGAGGCTGATTATAAGTATCACACTTTACGTGCAAGTAAAATAATTTGAGGGGACGGATGTAATCATATATGGAAATTTTCTAGCTATCAACTGCTATTGATCTAAAATTTCGTTTAACGTATTTTCAATATTGAATTTAGTAGATTTGTAATCAATAGTCATTGGTCAAATCTCAATCAAATGGCTATAGGACCCAGTAAATATAAACAAGCAGATGAGTTACACTCTGACGATTGCACCATTTTATAACAGAAATTTCTCGCAAAAAAAGTATACGATGCAGTTTTTTTCTATTGTGATCTGACGATTGGTTTTTTTTATTTCTTTTCAACTATTTTCAAAGTTATAAATTACATTGAAAATTGTCAAAAATTTGATTAAACAGAATCACAATCTCGAATGCAATTTATTCCTTCCGTTTGTCACCATTTAACGCTGTTGATAAAAAAGCTGAAATTATTTTGAGATTTTTATCGCCAAATCAGAATGCAACTTTTGAACATCACAGAAATTGCCAGACAAAAGGAACGTTACGTACGGAATGGAATGTGTTATTCGAAAACAAATGTATTACACATGAATGGATGCTCGATTTTATACAGAAAAAGCTGCGTAATACTTTCTTGTATAGTTACGTATAATAGAATTATCTCTTGCAATTGCATTCAATGCTTCGTATATGTATGTTTTATTGATTTAAAACTTTTAATAATGTCCAGGAAACAGTTGAATCTATTGTAAAATAGATTATTGTCTATATTTATCGTTTCCGAAAAGAAATGAATTTATTTCTAGTGAATTTCCGAAAAGAATTAACTAATAAATAATTACTAACTTACTTTAGTTACCCCTAAAAGTATGTAGTATTATTGAATATTATTAAATAATAATAAGTTTATATTTACAGTATTATTCTAACGTATTACTAGAAAGTTATTACAATTTAAGTTAAGTCTTTTATTTATTAGTAAAAATATGTTTAAATATACCACTTTTCCTTTAAATAAACGAGACAATTTGCGAGGCATACAATGCTTTTTTCCAAAAAATTTCAGAATTAAAATTGTTTTCCTTTCTTCCCATGTCGGCTAAATAATAAAAGGAAATCTCTTCATACCTACAGATGGGTGCAAGTAAATAGAAATGCATATACTAACTAAACAATATATAATTAAATTTAACAAATAAATTTGCCAATATTTCGATTTACAATTAATGATGTTTGTCAGTGTTAATATTGGATCAAATTAGTTAACCATTTACTTAATCGTTCTCCATGAATTTATTTATAAATCAATCACATATCTATAAAATTAGAAAAATGATCTGTAATTAATAAATTAAAACATATAATATCACAATTATTAAATCTATCACCCGAATCGATAGCCATCGATCTTCGTCAAAATTGATGATATTCTATTGGCTGTTCTTCAGAAAAAATTATTTCAAATTGGTTCGCAAAAATACAAATTTTGACGACTGAATAAATAAACTTGAACTTCATGAGTGAAATAAATATCATAATGAGGCAATATAAGAATTGAAAAAATAAATTTATTAAAATAAGATATTATTCTGTTTCTGGAAGTCGGTCATTTAGGTTTTTAGAAGTGTCTTGTGCCTTTGGGCCCAGTAACTCTGGCTTACATTTACAAAGCGAGATTATTTCTTATGTTTTATTCAAGGGAGATACTGCAATTGGGGTCTCAAAGTAATTAAGAACGAATGTAACTGCAATAAAGAGTTTAGTTTCTTTATACTTTGGAGTATATATATCTTCAAGGATAAAATATTTATTACTTTATTACACATTAAAAAAGTAACCTCATTCGGTCTGCATATCTGTTATCCCATGCGGAGGGATTTGTAATGCCTCGGGGCTCACAAAGGAGTAGTATATATACATTTTTTATTATTATTTTATTTTATCCCGTGTCAAATTACCTCTATATTCCAAATTTCAACTCGTAAAAAAGTAACAAAGAAATGAATAACAATACGACCGTCAGTCACTTTTATATATTAGTAAAAATTTTGTAGCTGAAAATAAATTATAATATTTGACAAAATAAATAATAATAAAATAAATGATACAAATTAGTTTACTGAAATAAAATTATATATTTATTTTCACAAAAATATGTAATTCAATAAATACGCTATTGACGATTAAGTTTCAATAAGATCCTAAGTACGGGAAATGGCAGTTAATCTCGTGCTTCATGGTCGATGCCAATGTCCATCTTTATATATTTGATGTAGTGATACCAAAGAAAATTGATATAAAGAGGGTAAACTCCTATCTTATAACATGGGATAAAATTCATACTTATTTGCGACAATACTGGCTTCTGGATTCAGACTGAATCCACTATTAAGAATTTTG
>JAJNBT010019653.1:0-13247 GCA_028455955.1 Notopais sp. p TS-2021 | reverse complement strand
TTTGAAACTCTTCAAATGACGCTACGGACCCCTAAATGACGCCACGGACCCCCTAGACATTATAAAGTGCCTAGAATTTTGTAATCACCCCCTGGAGGTCTGTACGGACCACTTTGGGAACCCCTGATTATAGAGAGACAAATAACTACGAAAAATATACATTCGAGGGTCAACCGCAGTCGCAGTTATGCGTTTTTGCCTAAAAATGACATAATTTTTATCGTTAATAACATTTTAACTATTAATTTCTCGAAAAAATAAATGTCATTTTCGAGTTCAGAATACTGTGCTGTATTCATAGTTAATAGGAAAAATTGAAATTCGATAGGCACTTAAGCACACAAGACCTCTTTCTGGAAGATATCCTTTCGAAATTTGAAGCTTGTTGACAAGCATCTGCTATAGATCTTCAACGACTAAATATTTCACGTAATGACAAACTCATGCAGTTATCGTAACATATTTTTCCGTAGTTTATTCGAGAGACATCCTTGAATTATTTGCGATTTAATGTCTTCTATCATCAGCAAAATTGAAATTATTAACAAGAAATCAGAGTCTCGAATAGAATGATTAATATATATATATAAAATTGAAGACTTCATATTAAATGTTATTCATTGGATTGAAATGTTTTGAAATTTCTCTAATGCACCATTATTGATATTGTCATATTGTATGACAACAATTTCAAAGCGTTCATGAATGTTTATGACCTCTTCTCCTACTGAATGTATAATTAGATTTATCTTTGTAGAGCTTTAGAATACATTTTGAATCTGGTTCGCTGATCACGTTAAATTGTTGAATTCCGTGAATGTTGATCAAAGCCATTATAGATTTAATTTAAACACTGTCTCCTAATTGTATCTTTTATATCATCTTCGTTGCCAATGTAGAAAAATGAACTTATACGCTTGATGCCTAGATAAAGAATGATTTATTATATGAATACAACATATATATATGCAGATGGGAAATACTGCATTATAAACATAGGCTTCAGAAGAGTAACGTTTATATTTTAAGAATTGTTGCAAAATTTGTTATTTTTATCTTCGTCAAACATAGATATTATCACCTGAATTATTAATCAATTAATCATAAATTATTAAATATATTTACACAATGAAAGTTTTATTGCAGTTTAGTCAATTAAATTTGTGAATGTTGGTTCCACGATCGAGACACTTTAATGTGAGACGGTATTATACCTGTAGGAATATTCTAATCATAATAAAACTACATGCTAATTAATGAAAGGAAAGGTATCCAGCGAGCAAATAACATTTTTAAATACTATCAACCTTCCAATAGCATTTTTAATAACCATAAATAACATAAGGAATATACTGAAACAGTAGGAGTCATAATGGTACTCAAAATACATTAGCTCGAAGAACCAAAATGAACAATCTCAATATTGTGTTCTAACGATCTTTGCCATAATTCTAAGACAATGATTGGATGATATGTTTGATTAGCCAATAGAAAATGAATCTTAAGAACGGATTATTTTTTGTATTGAAAAAGGATTTAATAAGTAATATTTTGGAAGCTGTGGGATAGCATCACAAAATATGCTACCAGTGTTTAGCTTCAATAAAATTTATATTATGAAAAAGTCCAATGGAAATAATAAATTTTCCTATTAAGCTGGGACACAGGTGGTACAGGCACCACCTAGTGCAACTGGGCAGATTAAACAGTGCGTCATTTGATTTCATTAATTTGATATAGCAGATGAGACTTCAAGCAAGCTCGTGTCAACAATGATCAAAACCATCACTTCTTTGTTGTGAGATTAAGAAACCTGCTCTCAATTTAGCAAGTTTAAATTAAAGTTAAATTTTAATTAACTCAGTCTTCTTTACTCGTATAGTTTAATGCTATGTGAATTTGACAGCATTTAATCACGTCGAGAAACTTATCTATCTTATTATGCGTACGAATAATATCATTTTCATGTACGACGGAAATCTCAAACGTATCTTAAATCTTTTTTTCAATACTGATATTAAAGTCGAAATAAATTTGCTACGTGAATTAGATGTCAATCACTGATGGATTACTTTACATCCGAATGCAACGAATGGAATCAATTTTTGAATGTGTGAATAATCACCAATGCGATATCGAATTACGGAAATATAATAAGTTGTTTCCAAATAAAGATTCTTTTTCCATATTAATGAGAGTTTTATCTTACAGAGAAGCTGCTAAAACAAACCCAAATCTTCTGTTTACAAGAGCGACGCATGTAAGCTCGTTCATTTGCGAACCTGCCTCAGTCACCATTTGTCTTTGACTCTGGCCTTTTGAACGGCAAGAACCCACCTGTGGTGGCGCCTGCTGAGGATCCTGCAGCGATCACAATTGGCATCGGACTCCTGCTGGCGAGGCATCGCATGGGCGCCCTTACGAGATCCTTCTCATTGAAGGAATTGGTTTCAGCAAATCCCATTCGAGCTGCCGCTGATCTGACCAATTAGATTCCTTAAAAGTAAAAACACGCAGTATTTGGGTGCCGAGGGCGTTTTTGAGGCACTCCGGGGTGCCCCAAAAAGGTTCTTACGGGCGAGGTTGGTTGACGTTTTGACGGGCAGTTGAGAAGTAATTTAAGTTATAGAAAAGGAATTAAACCAACCAATTATCATCAAACGCATCTCATATACAGTAATTTGCTGAAATATTTTCTAATCTCCTACGGGTTTTACGCACAGGGAGGATTCGTTTTGTGTTCCTCACGACTGATATTAATGTGAATTGTTCCTTAAAAACTTGAAAATTATTCAGAAAAATCATTTTCACCTAGAATTCGATGATAACTATCTAATCGGCGTTAAAGTCTCCTCTTCTCTTCGTTAATTAACTCTCAGAAAACGAGTTTTATTGTTATAGACTTTAAAATTTAAATCAAAATACTTTAAATGAAATTATTTTTACATTTAGTATTATTACCGCAATCATATTTTTTTCCTTGTACAAGAAACTTAACATGAACTGAGAAAAATAACCTACATTAATTTATAATTTTATAAAAAAATCTCAATTAAAAAATTGGGGAACAGTATCAATAATATTTTCTTGTATTAAATTGGTCTTGTTCATTTGAAACAAAACTTGTACATTATCATACTTGTCAATAATTTATTGAGATCTAGAAATAAAGTCTGTGATTATCGTTCATAAATTTGAAATTTCATCAACAATATTGAATATTTGTTTCTAACGAATTTTACAGTTTTAAAATTTGCTACATCGTCTATCCCTTATTTTCTCCCTCTCCCTATTCCCCAATGACATAAACTCACAGGGGGCAAATTAACTTTAATGCAGTTAAAGAATCATTGCTTTCTGAATCACTCATACGATCAAGATTTACTTGATCGAAAACTAGCTTTTATATCTATAATTATGTCATTGTATTATATATTATGCAAAATTAAAAATGTATAACCTCGATTAAAATAACACCATTCTTTAGTTCTAATTTTAGACATTATTTATGCTTCTAGGATATTAGTGTATTTTGGAAGGAGATCATTATCTAAACAAACTTAATTGAACATGATATCAAGTTTGTGAGATGGACGTAAATATTGTACAAAATGTACTATAAAAAACTGCTTTGTGGTTTTCTTCCAAGGTGTTGAAGTTCTCTAAGAGAAATGAAGTATTGGTATTTAGAAATAGTGAAAAGCTTCAGGAAGAAAAAAAATTACTAAAGAAGAAACTTGATATCATGTTCAATTAAGCTTGCTTATAGGATAATTCACTGTAAACATTTTCGCCGTATATGACAAATTCGCCGTAAGGATAATTCGCCGTAAAATAATCAATGGATCAATTTTTCGGCGAATTATCCGGAAACGATTAATTACATTTAAATTTTTTTCTATTACATCGTCCGCATCCTGAAGACTTGATTAGATGAAGTGACGTTGAATTAATTCTAACCTAACGTGTCATATATTCTGATATATACTTATTTAAATTTGTGCGTTTGAATAAGTAGTTGAATTTTAGATTAATCTATATATGGTCATCATTCACAGGTCGGTATACGTAAACCAATATAACTGCATTGATCGTTTTGATCAATATATAAATTATGTACAGTATATACTAATCTGTATATGGTTTGAATTCAACGGTATTTGTAATCCAAGGTTCTCATAGAGTACTATTGTCCGTAACCTGCATTGAAATCTGTTAAGTTATAGTAATAACATAGTTAGACATATTTTTTAACATATAAGGTTCAAAATTAGGGTGGATAATCATTGCTTTTGGGCTTTAATTTTGACTATTTTGGTCTCTCTTAGCAGAACGTTGTTGGAAAACTAATATTTAGTTGTTAAAATAGCATTCAAAATAAGATCCGTTACTTTATAGTGTATATAATGGTAGATGACAGGACGGAGGAGAATGACTGTACATTATTGCTATTACTGGTTCTCATTTGATCCAGAAAATATAATTGTCCCCTCTTCAAAATGGTCAAATTCTAATTGAACAATATGCGTATTTTCGTTTGAAATATACAGGGTGTTCGGAAAGGCACTGTGCACTTATATTTTTAATATAAAAGTGCACAGTGTCTTTCCGAACACCCTGTATAACCGATCTGTGTCGAAATACCCAATAGTTAAAAATGTTGTCAACCAATAGAATAGCTTCAATTTTTGACAAACATAAATGGAAATCGATTCCATCGATAAAAAATTGTTTGTTGTTCAGTTATTCTGACCCCGAGCGGTTATATAGCGAATACGAAAATTCTCCTAGTAATAAAGTTTACTTGCAGCTCGTATTCAGACACTTTTAACGTATTTTAAAATAAATATTCAATCAATTAAAAGATAATTTTTCTCTCATAACAATTTTTTTATTGAAATATATTTTGATCGAAATAATTTTAATTAATTATCAATACGCAATTGTCCAAAGGAATTAGCAACGCTTCGTATCAATTTTCTGTATTTGCAATAATGAACAATTTTAATTAATTCATATAAGGATTGCCTGACCATTTGAAAGCCCTTAAGATATCTTAAAATTAAATGAATAACAAACCTGTAACTAAACGATTATATTATTTGTGATTTCAAAATTATAAATAGAAGTTTTAAAGTAAAATAATTATTTTCTAACAGGATAAATTATTATAATTTGAATGTAATAAAGAATAATAATGATTTAATCATTCATCTCCTTGGTCAGATTGAAAAATGTGTTAAAAATATGCATCATTTCACGCCCTGCATCTGACTATTCTCTATGAGTAAACACGTATTAAATCTTCTTTTATAATGATTTTAAGAACGTTCATGTATTAACGTAAGAATAAACCACACAGCCGGGTTATTAATGATCTAATTTAGTATTACAGAAAATGTCACCCGTTTCTCCACATTTGATTGGTCAGATTCGATATCCGGCCAATGATGAAGACGATGAAAAAGAATGGGTTCAAGATATCTGGATCGTTCTATTTGGAACCTATATAGCTGATGAACAACTACCCACATTACAGTGACTATTCATCATACACGAGAGACTTGTACTATATGACTGGAGGAACTATCTGAAGGAGACAAATGGTATGGTGCGCCATGGGCAAGTCGTGATCCCGTGGATGAAGAGTCAAAACATGCGACGGGGGGTCTCGATGTGTGCGGACCAGGGTGCGCCTCCATTAACTGACGACGTCCCAAAGGTCATCCTCGAAACATTTGTCAAATCTTGACTGATTCGAGATAATGGCGTCTAAGCAGCGTAACATCATCTATATTTGAAAGATGCACGCACCCTTTTTGATATTATTAATGTCTGCATACAACAATATAATGGTTGCAGTTCGTGCAACATTCTTTAAGAAGCATCAACAACGTTGTAGAAAACACATATTATAAACACGAGACTTAAAAGACATTACATTGTTCGTACGAGGAAGATACAACAACTATTCACTACTTAGGTCATTAGTTAAGTCTTACTTGCTCTTTCAAATATTGCAACAAGATAGGCTATCCATATTATAAGAATAGGCTATATATAATTTATAGATTCTGAAGGTTCTATAATACTCTGGTGGTTCTTTATAATAATGTTATAAACAATTGTGGACGAAATTTTAGATGACTTAAATGTTAACATTTTTATTACAACATTTAAAAAAAATATAAATAAATGTCTAATTAAATATTTGGCAAAGGTTAAATTAAACAATACAGATATGGTTGAATTAATTGATTCAAAAAACGTTGAATTGAAGATAATAAAATATGAAAATATTCAATGCATGAAATATGTATAAACATTCTTAAACAGACTCATCAAGAAAGTCATCTGGAGATGAATTAGCCAGGATAAATTAGTTATTTAATCTCCATAGGAGTATATATACAGCAGTTGGGTTCTGATACAAAGTTTAATTAATAATAAAGGCAGCGCTGTGATAACTAACTTGCGATACCCAATGACGGATTGCCTTTTTCAAGCAGTTAATTTACTCTTTCAGGCTTGACATCTTTTATTTAACCATGGGACAGTTTCTTATGACCTAAGATAATTACATCTTATATATAGAGAGAAAGCAGACGAACAAGATATATAGTCTCTATTTTAAAGGATTTTTATACTCTGTATATAAATATATTTATATATAGATTATAGATATTACGATAATTAGCTTTCCACCTAACTCATTTCAGCTACTTTCCTAGAAAAAAATTAAAATTAATTTTAAGATATCATTAAAAAAATCGCAATTTTTCCCTACTATTATATATTGGTATGCCATGAATGAGAGTATAGTAAAGAAGCTCAAATTCTGAGTTAAGCGAAAAACTAGTTATATCGTGTGTGTATATATTGTTTAAAAAATGTTTATGTACATAATTGATAAATGAAAGTAGGTTACGACAAACTTATGAATTTTGTCTCGCAATTGACTGCATGCCGTTGCGAATGCAGATAAAGAATGTTATTTCGTAACCGCCGATCTGTCTATATAAGAAGCTAACTAACTGATCGTAGAGCATCGAGATTATTAAAATAAATCAAGTTTCGGAGTTGGTTATTTGATTTATGTCAGAACCTTTATCCAGATTCCATAGTCTATTAAGTCATAAATAAACCACGAGAATCTCCATATTGCGTCGATAAATCTCGTGTTTAAACGTCATTTAGTAACTCATTTGTGGGCAGAAACGTTGTATATTAAAGTAATCAGACGCCCTTTTTCTTACATATTATTTGAATCCAAAGAATGTTGCATTGTTTATACATCCGAATTGACGTTAATGTT
Organism: Notopais sp. p TS-2021; assembly: GCA_028455955.1. Lineage (NCBI taxonomy): Eukaryota > Metazoa > Arthropoda > Malacostraca > Isopoda > Munnopsidae > Notopais > Notopais sp. p TS-2021. Next base: position 5,932 of record JAJNBT010019653.1, on the reverse strand, counting down.
AGTGTAGAAAATAGAATAAATTTAGATTTTTCATTTATTAAAACTGTCTAAAATTTTCAATATTTTAACCAGAAGATGCAAAAAAAATCCCATGAAATGAAATGCAAAAGATAATATCGAACATTATTATTGGGTTAGATTACTCTAACGATTAAATATTTGATTCAATTTTTGTAACAGATATTGAGAAAATGTTTCAAGTTGACGAATAATAATATAATACGCTCTCAATTTGAATTTTATTGAGCAATAATGTCCAGTCTCATAATGTCTCAATACTTTATCCAATTTGGTTAATTTTCAACAATATGTTTTCGAATGTTGCGATGAATGTATTGATGAATTTGGCGGTGAACAATGAATCGATGAATGTGGCGATGAATGTGAGAAAAGTATGTTATATATATAATAAATTATTATGTGTGAATTTAAATGTACTTATCGCTAAGTTGTATAATTTTATATAAACAGTCACTTAAGTTATTGTAAAACTATAGTTTAGAAATTTGTTAGGAACCCTTATTTAACTATATCTTACTTATGTATATATTATTATAATGATATATACATAAGTAAGATATAGTTAAATAAGGGTTCCTAACAAATTTCTAAACTTTAAATATCGTTATAATTATTAGGGTAAATAAAAAATAGAACTGTAATTCAATTTGAAAATTAATTAATATTTCAAGGATCCCTTAATAAGAATCTCATTATAATGGAGAAGCAAAATTTACCTCCAAAAACTACTGATATCATATGTACTACGGACTAATGATCTTGAGGTTGAATCAAGACAAATCAAGACAAGTAGCGGCTTCTGACTGGAGTGAAATAATTTCTAGTTTCAGGGGGTGCCTATAGGGGGGTTCGATGACCCTAGGCAGCTTATATAAACTATTAGTATGATTAAGGGAAGGTTGATATACCGAGAGGCACCCTAGGTATCTGTGAAGGGCACACTGTAGGAGATCGAAGGCACCCTGTACAGATATGCCACTGACATTAAATTAACCATTGGGATTAAATTGGTCGGTTTTATTGTTTTTTTTTCTTTTGAATTCGTTGGTTTTATGGTTTTGTTATGACTTTAAGCGGGTTTTATTTTATCTTATATCATTAACAGTTAAATTAATATCCATTACACGACTTAGGCGAAACCGAACGATGATGAATGAGAATTAAAGAACATTTTATTATAATTTTATGGCAGAGAATATTGGTTTCGTTCATTATCGTGCTTTATACTACAGATATATCATTTTAATACACAATGCAGTCTCACAAATTAGTTTATATGATTGTAAGCCGTTGTTTCCACTATAGATTATTTTTTACTAACTTGAAATTTAGGGGATAAAAATATCTCAAATATATAAGAGGTTATAGGAGATTATACATGCTTAAAAGGTGCAGAGATATTATGATCTTTACTTCTTATACACTTAAGTTACCTAAGTCTTAATAATTTACAATGTATTTGCTACCATTTTAATTTTCAACTGGTGTGTCTATTCGTTTTAATTAGTTAGTTGTATGTGAATACTCCAGATATTAATTAATTTTGGATCGTTATTTGTGATGTTGTGTGTTCGATATCCGTGATGATGGCGATGCAAATATTTGTGCTGGTTCGACATAGACTATTAAAAAAGAAGATGATGATTACAAACCAGTGATAGTTTCATCCATTACGAAAAGTGAATTTCTATTACACAGATGACTTTAATTGCTCCAACCATTCTCCTCAGGGGTAAGACATTATGCCCAAGAAACCTCCTCAATTGCTATCTTGGGAACCATTGGGGTGCTGGCGGGGGGTAGCTGGCACCCCAATGAGGTCCTAATGGAGTCCGTGGTGCCTGTTGCGACGCAGGCTCCATATCGTCCGCAGTTGAATTGATGCGGCATTTCACACCCGCGTGCGGTCTCCAATTCTTTGCCTTATATGAGCCTTAAGTGATTAACAATTAGTCGATTTGTTGTTATGTTATTCTTTTTATTCACAATATCATGGGATGCATAAACAACATATTGAAAAAAACAATTGCAATTTGTATGTGATCTGCCTCAGTACTTCGCTCAATACATGCAAGTGAAGTTAACGCTCTTCATTGTCTATTAAAACATAGAAAGATATCAAGGAAAGATAAAAATTGGTTTAAATCAAACCAGAAATGTAGTTTTTGTGATCCAGAAATTTAAGTCTTTAAACTGAGAATCATCATTGTAGTCTATGTTGATTGGTCGTAGCCTTTGATTGAATATTTTTCGTCTCACAGTTGGGGATTCACGAAAACACTCTGACCCTTGATCCCAAACAGTGAGTATAACCCGTACACCACCTGACCTGACCTCATTGCTAGCCAGTCATGCAAAGTTGAACAATTAGCACGCGATCTCGCTATACATTATACAAAATCAAAAACTTTCGACGTTTCTCTACGTTGTCTTCAATGATAATGATGAATTGCTCTTATGAAAAAGATTGTATTAAACGTTAAAAGAATTCCTGATAATTTGTCTTCACTAAAATTCCACTAAAACAAACACGAAAATAAAAACATGGATGGATATCTTGTGCCGATTAAACAAACGTAAGTAAATTGGCACGCCTTACTAAATTGGTCAAATGTCAAGTTTTGATGCCAAATCTGTCACTTTTATAAAAAAATGACAGATTTGTAAAAACATGTTTATTTAAATACGCTGGAATCTATGACATTTTTGTTTTTATGTATTCATGTCTCACCAATGCATTGGCCGATTATCAATAATTGCAAAAATATATGATCGAATCAATGCATAATTTATGACCTTGTGCTAATTGTGGATGTCAGGTCAAACATTCATTGGGTGGACCAAAAATGATTGATGGTTTCTTTTTAATTTTTTATCTTTATATTAATAAAATAAATTGCAAATAATAAATTAATATAGAGTCAAAGGTATGTTAATGTTCCTTTCAATTTAGTAATGTATAGTATTGCTACAGTTGACTTATTAACTATTAATTGATTTTATATATTAATTTGTAGGAATAAATAAATAAATTAAACTAATTCTATATAAATAAATCTTGAGTAAGTTTATCTCATTCAATATTCACTGATTAGTCACTGAATATAAATATTGAATACAATCATTGATCTTATATATAGAGCATTTGTTTAAGATTTTCATTCGAAAAATCGTATCTGAGATACAATAACGCAATAAAACAATAATTCAGGTAAGATTAATCTATTAGTTATATGAAATTGCATTAAAGTAAAAGTATAAATATATACATATCTAATATTATATATATAAGTAGAATTAAAAATGAAAGGCTAAATAAACTTCGATTTTAACCTTGTCTTCAAATTTGACGAGTCTTGACTTCACTCTTGGGATCCAACATTTTTATTTATTTTTATTGTTACAAATATACAATTTTAGTACATGATTATAAATATATAATATATGCGTACATAATTATAGAAAACATGATATGCACTTCACATGTACATACAGTTATACCCTATATATTACTATAATTATTTTTATAATAAAACACAATTTGGAAAACAAATTTCAATTTTAAATAAAGAATTTAAGATTTATTTTTATATTTGAGTGACTTTTAACAGTTACTGCATGGATAGTCGTCAGTTTAAGAACAATTTGATGGAAACCATGGAAGGTGTTTCCCGAAATTCGAATATTTTATCTGAGATTTTCAAGATCACGCGAGAAAATGATACATAATTAGCCCCATGTGGCCCATAATTCACTTACTTACATGGGTGGAATTTATAATTAATATTATTTAATTAATAATTCAATAGTTAACCTTAAGTTATATTCTCTTTTCTTGCGCGGAAATTTCTTAAAAGGAGTGAAGTATCTAAAACCAATGATTACCGAGTGCATTTAATGACTTAATCAAAGAGTATGAGAACGCTTGTGGATGGGAGGCGATTTTGTCATAAGGATCCTCAATTAAATTAGCTATGCAGCCATGAATGAATCGAGGGATGAGAATTTATACAATGCAGTCTCTCTACGTTCCTTTGCCAAGGTTTTATTTTATTAATTAAACAAAATGTTTACCTCCATAGATTTCATGCAAGTTATTACACAAAATTGCAACTCACTTCTCTGATATTGAAATATAGATATTAATTTGAGAAGTGAAAGCGATAACAGTAAAATTTGATCAAATTCGATTTCTTAATTTTGGACAAACTTCGTAACTGACTGTAATTTATAAACATTATTTCTTTAGTACATTTAATCCTTAGCCATGAGAAAGTTTCTAATTTTAATTTCTATCCATTCAGCAACCAAGCATTGATTGAAACATTGGCAGTGTCACCTTCGTATCGCTTTACACGATACGTAAAAGTACCCCATAATTGAATACATCTTATAATGAAAAACGAGTTAAATTTGTCATTTAGAAGCAAAGGTTCATTAATTGTATATAAAGAAGAAGAACACCATTCTATACAGTAACAAAGACATAATAAAGAATAATCATTTTTATACTACAACATAATTAAAAAATCGAATATATCTTAGCAATAAAAAAATACTACAGTACTTTAGTAATGGAAAATGACTTTTAAATTGTTTAAATGAAATTAAAATTGGTGGTTGAATGAAGAAGACTGATGGTAACTATAGAGAGAAGCCAAAATTAAGTTCTATGTAAATTCGCGTATTTGCAATTCAAAGCTTTTTGTCAGACTTTATGACAAGTTGTTTGAGTTACGACTCACAGATAAATGCGTCAAATGCATCAAATATAATATTCACATACGGGGTTCATTTTGAAGGTAAGTTGGTCTTCAAAAGGAGATATGCAATCGTAAAAAAATGATTAGGAAATTCATTGAATGAAGGAAGTTGCCATCAGTTAGCTCCCTGTGACTACCCGTAGTACGAAAGTCTTTCTTTACGGCATCACGTGGAGTTTAAGCATCCTTTTATGATGGGATTTTGCATCGTTTGGACAAAGCTGCAAATTAAATATTAAACATAAAACTCAAATCGACATGGCAAAAACAAGGTTTCGAACATCAAATAAATAGACTCGGTGAGGAGCTTGCACCTTGAACTATAAAAGAAGAAGAGAAGGAAATCGAATTCGTGAAGATATAATAATATAAAATATAAAAAGGTTTTCATTATTCATTATGTACATCTAAATTACCTGACGAAGGCATATTTTATATTCGTACGCGACTGCATTTGATGAATTGATTTTGTCGGTGCGTTATGACATTGCATATTGCTGCCGTAAGTTGGCAATACTGATTCTCAAAGACGGAACCGTATGCTGCTTCGTGGCAATATTTCACCTGCCGCAGAAGACTGATTGTTTATCTACGAAGGAGATCATTTGATTGGCAATAATCGCGAGGATCGAACTCCCGCGGAGCCCAAGTGGCAGCGCAACTTTGCCGCTCTGTTTTGCCCCGTGACCCCCCGGGGAGATCCTCTGTTCTTCTTTGCATCCCCACTAGGAGCACCTACGAACATCCTGCAGATATCTCGGGGACCCCCTGAAGAGGTGCTTACCTCAGATTGAACGTCCCAAGATTGAGATTCCTACAGACTCATATAACCTGGCACAAGGTTAAATTAAGCTCTTTTAATAGCAAACAGGTTGGCGTATCTTGCAGCTCTATAAGTAATCCCTTCATTAGCAGACTGGCAGTTCTCTAGTGAATAGAATAGGCAACGATCGGGTCTAAACTGATTCGTTTTCATGAGTAATTTAGTTCGAGAAACCAGCACGATTCGAATCAACCAAATGATCGACTCCTTTATTTAAAAATGTTCCTCCATTTCTGCATAATTCCTATTTATGGAAACCAATTTAAATCTATGGTTTAATGGTCAAACTCAGAACTCTCTCTGTATATCCTATATATATATATAT
>JAJNBT010019522.1:0-12367 GCA_028455955.1 Notopais sp. p TS-2021 | reverse complement strand
TGGCTGTTTATGAGTTGGTTGAGGAGTTTTAAATTGATTTTCAGGAGTGAACTGAGAAGGTTGTTGACCATTTGGACCAGATTGTTGTGGCTGGACTGGTGATGCATTATACTCAGGACCAGCACCTATTTGGTGTGGCTGTTTATGAGTTGATTGAGGCTTTTTAAATTGATTTTCAGGAACGAACTGAGATGGTTGTTGACCAGTTGGTCCAGATTGTTGTGGCTGGACTGGTGATGCATTTTTCTCTGGAGCAGCATCTCCATGCTGTTGTTGTTTATGAGTTGATTGAGGGGTTTTAAATTGATTTTGAGGAGTGAACTGAGATGGTTGTTGAATAGTTGGAGCAGAGTGTTGAGGATGATCAGGAGATTCATTATATTCAGGTGCAACATTCCCTTGATATTGTTGTTTATGTGTTGATTCCGGCGATTTAATTTGATGATTAGGATTGAACTGAGAAGGTTGTTGACCAGTAGTTGCATCTTGTTGAGGAACTGGTGATCTAGTCTTGTCTTGAGCATTATTAGAAGTTGATTTTACGGGTAAATGATGACCTGGCTGACGAGGTTGATTTTCTATATCCGGGAAATTAATTTTTATACCATCTTTAATTATTCCTAACTTTTGATTTTTTATAAATTTGTTTATAATATCTTTTATATTGGGTAAGTTTTTAGTTGGTGATAGGGAACTCTGTTTTAGTGACGTCACTGGAGAATTGGATCCCGATTGTTTTTTAATAGGAGTATTATCGTATTTATTACTCGGTGAACTGTCGGATGATAATGAATCATCATATGATGAAGGGATCTCATTATCTATTCCAGTATTTAATGGGAGCGATACTCCTGCTTTTGCAACCGGAATTTGACAACAAATCATGTCTCCTCCACAACTGTCTGAATATGCAGCAACCTAAAAAATATTTATATTTAAGAATTCGATCTTCGAATGAAATTATGTATATTACATTAAAAAATATATTTATTCATACTTACATCTTCTGGAATGACTGTGATTAACTTATCAATAATTCCTGTCCCATCTATAATTACAGAGCCGTCTTTGCAGAGTTGCCATTGAATGCAAATAAATGATGACTGACATATTCCCATAGGGGGCATCATTGCATTTGAATCTGCCTGTTTATCTGCTTCATTTGGTAAACTCTTTAATGGTGAGTCTACATGAGATGACGAATCACTATTCCCTGTAGAAGATTGATCCGAGTATTTGTTTTGTAATTGTTCTCCATTAATAACCTTACTGAAAGGATTATTTTTTACACCCCACCAATAGTTCTTAGGTGCTTTAGCTGAAGCATCAGAGTCATAAACAGGATGGCTGGTCACTGATGCAACGAAAAGCACCGCAGATGCTGCGTACAATGACCGTTTCATCTGGAAAGAATATGGATTAACGTCGGCTCTCAATCGATTAAAATAATTCAAAAACAGATGTATAGAATTTGTTTATCTAAGCAAATTTATCTACAAAATTATTTCACTTTCAGAGATTGATTTTTATTTTGAAAATAAAAATCAGTTTAACTAAATCTGTCATATAAATATAATCAAATTTTATAATATCAAATATTTATTTAGAAAAGTTAACATTGTTAACTTTTCTATTAATTTATATTTAATGTATTAAATTCTATTTCAGTTTCATACGATTTAAAAAGGAAAATGTGTTTCTACAAGCTCATAGATCATAGATATAGGAGTGATGTTATTTGTAGCTGTAGGTAATAAATAATATTCCAGAGATAATAAGAAACTAGAATTTAAGAAATTGTAGATTGTTGATGAAAATAAAAATTCATCGTTATTAAGAATTATTATTTTTGAATGAGGTAGTCAATTCATGTTCTTAGTGGATATTAGTTTAACATCAACCAGTTATCGATCAGATCCGGGTCTAGTGAAACAGAAAACAACTAACCAACTAACCAACTGACTTTTCTTGGACCAACTCTACAAAGAGTCAGGGATTCTGAGTTGTAAAATTTGACAATTTTTAATACATTTTATGATTTGTATTTCACCAAAAACAAAAAGTTATAAAACATTATTTTCTAAAAGGAAAAAAGATCACAGGGTCCAAGACGAATACGTTTATCAATGCGGATAAATTATGATAAATTATGATAGCCAATTCTATATTTTAATAAAATAATTTCATATAAATAAACAAATTATTTTTATTTATTTTCCCCTACGATCGTATCAGGCGAATGATCAAAATAAAGCTAGAATAAACTACATTAAAATAATGTTCAAAAAAGCTATCGCTGGTCACCTTATTAAAGTTAAGGATATATGTCACTAAACTTGTTATTTTATTGCTTGCGTCATGCCCAAGATCACGTTTTAAAAAGAATCGTTCATATTTCGGGATTAATTTAAAATATATATGCGAGATTCTTCTCACAACAATAGCATCGTTCGGAATGACCTTAATGACCTGACCCTTTTGTGTAATTAAATTCGATGTGTGTTTAATTTTATTATTCCGAAGCGGGAAACTCCTTAGATAAAATAAGTATATTTGTTTCGTAAAGAAGCTATTAAAAGAAGATGATGACACGAAAAGAAACAACCAACCAATATATTTTATATAACAAGAGACATTTATTATATTTATAATTGTCATTGTGCTAATTGTATAAAAATATAAAAGTTACGACAAATTCCCGTAGATTTAGTCGTTCGAAGGATAACGCAGATAAAGTATACATGTTAAGAAGTGTTATCTCACGAAGAGGCACCCCATGAAATCTTGGTTTAAGAGTAGGCATATTACAAAAGCCTTTAATTATTCATTAGAGATTAAACCTTTTAATTTAGGTTAAGTTAGTAAATTGACCACTAAAGTTACCTAACCAAACTTTGTCAACTAATATCTGTATCATTGACCTATCTGGATATATTATTCAATAGTAAATATTAAAGTATATACAATTAATTATTTACATTTCCCCATTAAAAAAAAGTCACCAGGTTTATAATTTAGGTTAGATTAAGTTCTGTTATTTTTGTTAAAGTAAAAAAATAAAATTTATAAAAATTAAAAATTTTGTCGGTATATTCAGTTGAAAAATAATTATATCTTCAAAGCAAATTTGATATATAAACAATATAAAAAAGTTGATTTTATCTTGTTGGGGTAATATATAATTACTAAAAAAGTAAATGATTCTTCACGGAAATTAACCAAAAACTGGTTTCAAATTAAATTTCGTGAACCAAATCAACCGACCGAATCGTATCAAGCAACTGAGGTGAAGTTCAAGGCCAAAAGATTTGCTATAAGAAGAAGATGATTCAAATTAAGATATAAAATATACACACTTAATACAAATTTTTAAATGTAAATTAGTTAACAATATATGTTATAAACTTTCGTTAATTTAAACATATTTTCTTCTGAATGAAATTAATTGTGTATATATTTAAATATTTTTCCCGGATCTTCGTCCACGTTGCAACAAATAAACCAGTCTCGCCTTGTAACATTATCGTGTATATCTTGCAATGAAATAAATTTAAAGAGATTCATTAATGATCATGTTTGGTGTAATCATTACTTATATCAGGTAATACGGATGTTATTTATGCACGATCGAGTTGTGATGTCATTCCGCTGTTATTTATGTCGTCTCGGACTGAAATCAATTTGGTCAATTAAACTATTTGGACCCTAAATTATTATATATTTTATTCAGTTACGAAATTAGATTAGATTAGATAGGCACATGTATCAAAGTAATCCATCCTAATTTATACTTAATAAAATAACCCTTAAAAGATATAAAAGTGATTGTTCAGTTGATCCGAGATTTTTTAATAAACTAGGAAATATTTGACTAATTATTGAAGACAAAGATGACTTTTGACAGTGACAATTAGACAACTAGACAATCGAGTCTTCCTGATTCATTGGAAATTCTATTTTTTTTATTTATTATTACCAATTGTCTTGCGATGAAGAAATGGTATTTGGAATCATTTGAAAGACAATATTTCAATTATATAATTTTTTAATTGGTTGCCATAGCAATGACCTCCAATTAAGGATCGAGACTTTTCACAATAATAACAGAAGCAACTTTTACTCAACATTGTTTCATTTCTTCTTCCTTAGTTAGAATAAAAGGATCAATTTAACAATGCGTAGCTTAGTTTTTAGGGTCAAATTCTATTAGGTAATATTAGGTAAGATTAAGTTAGGACATATATGAAAGTAATCTAGCTTCACTAAAAGTCACTTCATAAAACTTTAGTGTCCTAATTGTTCAATTGGTCAGAATAAAATAGGAATTGAAAAATATAATAAACCGCAGAAATAAATTAAATGATTTTTGTCAATTTGAAATTAGATAAAATTACAATTTTGGATCATTTCTGTCGTGGCGTTGAAATCTTCTATGGAAAAATTTGACTGCGTCATAAACTCGAATTTCGACCTTCGGTCAACAGGACATAAAGATCAAAGTATTTTTTTTTATTAAAATAGAGAATTTAATTTCATTTACGTTTTTTATCTTCATTCGAACAGTCGTTTTTTTTGGTCAGAATTAAAAATATTCTTCGTTTAATTTTTTCAATTGAATTTAATGGTGAATTTTAATTTTATTCCCTACGTAATGAAAAATGTTCACATTAAACTGGTTTTAAAGTAGCAGATGATGTTGCGTCAGAGGTCTTTTCGAAAAATGAATACTAAAGTTTTTACTTTGGAAATAGATCATTGGTGTTCGACAGTAATTGAAGGCATTCTATTGGTGAACGACATTTTTTACTGCGCTATTCTGATACAGAGTGGTTTTATAGTGTAAATGAAAATACGCCTTTTGCGACTATGAATCCCGGATTAACTACCTTTTCTCGTGCTTATGATTTTATTCACGGTCGATCGTCAAAGTAATTTCTTCTTAAACGTTTTTTAAAACTTATCATATTTATGTTGACAATATTTCGGTTTTGTACTCAATCCATATTCATTTGTAGATAAAACAAGAATGAACAATTAAAAAAGTTGCGATAAAATAATCTAAATACGGAAGGCTTCAAAATATTTTTAAAATGTCATTAAATTTTTCGTGTTATAAATTAGTCTCTTAATTAATGTTACAAAGAGAATATAACCAAACCTATCTATTATATCCAAATCTAACCTTACCCTAACCTAACCTACTTTCAATGGAAATAGATTATTTTAACTATGATATTTAAAATGCACCAATGATTCATTTTTGAACGTTTTTACTATGAAACCTGATATGGAATCACAATTTATCAAACATAATAACAACGAGTTCCTTTAGGAATAAAACAAACAAAGGATTTTATGATAAAAGAATACAAATTATTTACAAAGTTCAATAAAAGGTTGCAAATATAAGTTATAAATAAGAATAACGAAATGTCAGGATCATTTGAATATAAGTGATCCCGTGTTTTTAGGATGTAATATATTCAGATGAGGTCAGGTTTAGATCAAGTCACAAATCCAACTAAACCTAATTGACCTAGCATCATGTGTAGAATTAACACTCCTTAAACATTGAGGTCGATATACTTCGAGTGATCCATGTAATGACCATTAATAATCTTCTCTTGGTGTCAAGATTATAATTTTATTCAAACTCAATTTTATTGCATTGGAATCATTAAGTCTCTAATCAGTTCCTATAATTTGCATTCGTAAAATATTGAAAAATAAATAAGGGCTTTGAATTAGCTGGATCACTTGAAGATCAATCCCCCAAACTATCCAAACCTAACCACCCCATATTGATTGGGTCTGGAAATTTCTGGGTACCTTCGTCTTTAAGTGATAGTATGACGAAGACGTTTTATAATCATAAATAGTGCTTATAATATATATATATATGAATAAATTGTCAAATGCCCAATAATTTTATAGATGTGACATCAAACTGAATAAGACTTTATCCTTGTGTAAGGAACCCTCATCTCCATATGACATTTACGTGGGTACTGTTGTGTATTTTAATGTAAAAGAGACTTTTTGTAATACAAACAGGAAATTCCATACGATATATATATATATAGACTTTTGATGGAAAAACCCATATTTTTGAAATTCACAAGAGAAAACGGTTTTACTAAGGCAAACTTTTATATTATTTGTGATAAGCTTTTAGAGACAATAATTTATCAAAATAATAATGTTTATGCTTGCGTTATACTTGATAAATTTGTACTAGTATGTATAATACTATATAATCGTATGATAAATCTGTTATAGTATATATGTGTAATATTGTATAACTGTTTGATAAATCTGTTACAATAAGTATAATTTTGTATAACTGTTTGATAAATTTGCTACAATAAGTATAATATTGTATAACTATTTGATAAATCTATTACAGTATGTATATAGATAGTATAATACTCTATAATTGTTTGATAAAGCTGTTACAATAAGTATAATATTCTATTACAGTATGTATAATTGTTTTGTTTGATAAATCTATTACATTATGTATGCTATTGTATAACTGTTTGATAAATCTGTTACATTAAGTATTTGTTACATATTGGTTTGATGTTCGTTATACATAAGTTTGATCTTTTGTCAATAGCCGATCATTACGTCACGATATATTTTTCACCCAACCTTTTCGTGACTTGTTGGAATAAAGCTTTTAGAAAGTGAACCCTTTCATTTACTGTATGAAAAAAATAAGATTATTTATTTAAATTCTAAAATGAATGGATATTGGCAGGTTAAGTTATGCTAAGTTAAATTAGATAAGGTTAGGTTAGGTTAGGTTGAATCAGGTAAGGTATTATGATCATCGACCAGCTTGTCTTAATCAATTCTTAATTTTATGTAAAGTAATATTGTAAGCTATATTTAAAATATAATCAATTGTCTTCAGACAAAAAGCGGGACAGGACAATTGTCTAAAGATAATTAATCTATAATATCAAATTGTCTATTAATTAAGTAAAATAATTTGTTTACTTTATAATATTTAAAAATTTCATTTACTTAAAGAAAAATCTATTTCCATTCAGATTTGATTAGATTCTGTTCGGAAAATTAATTAATAGAATCATTTCTATCAATTTACACGAATTGTCCTTGTAGACGAATTCTCCTTGTAGACAAATTGTCTTGTGACAAATTATCCTTAATGACGAATCGCATTGGGTCTATTTGTTTATTGTGATTATTCTACTCGTATTCTAGTTTGATATACGTAATATCATTTAGATTAATTTTAAGAAACTAAATTACGTAGTGTTTTTAATTGGCAAAATTATTTGCGTTCAAATCAACAAGTGATAGATGGAAATGTTTCGTTTAAAATACTAATTTTATATTTTTTTTAGAAATAAAATATTAACTAAATTTACACGAATACTTTTGACTTAAAGAATATGCTTAATCGATCCAAAATTGGATCGATTTATCAATCCATACTGAAAATGACATTATTGGATTGAGTCTAGAAAACGAATTAAAATTTCTTAAGACAAATAAAAAAAATGAATTTCTTAAGTTTTCCAAAATCTTCGTTTGATAGTTTAATTAACCCATAGGCGTATTTTCGTGTGTTAATATAAGAGATCGGTATTGCGGAATAAGCTTCTCAAAAATCTTGTCCGCCAATAGAATGGCTTCAAAATTGATGAACACCAATGGGAATCGATAAAGAGATTCTTATTCCGATACAAATCTGGTATATTGAGATACACGAAAATTCGCCTCATATTTTACATGATTGATATCGATAATGAGCAGAAATCCGAGTATTAGGCACCACATAATAATGAGTGCCATGCTGATAGCTAGGCACCTCGTCAATATAGTGGCATCTATCGATCTTACCTTGGCAGCAGTGGGTATGTGTTATCACTTTCGCCGCTCCAAGAGAACTGAAGATGATTGGAGAATTTAATCTATTTATACTAGGGACAATCTCCCATATAGAAAACGAACGATTTCATCGCATCCAAAATGCCTAAAGTGGATCTATAGATCCCAAGGCAAACACGGACAGTCGAGTCTTTGTCTCGAGAAGTAGTTTTCAATAGTGCATTTTTACATAGCAATTTAACAAAGGATAACTTTGCATTATTAAAAGATTATTTAAATGTGTATTTTAATTGACCAAGTAAAAACAACAAAGAGAAGTCGAAGTCCTTCTAGTTTTTCGTAAATTATTTAAAGACAAAAACGATGTAAATGTAAAATAGTCGGATCAATTGAAGATAAACAACCCCAAACAATTTTAGGCTGCCATATCAGCCGGTGACATTAAGTTAGATTTAGATTAAGTTAGATTTAATGAATTTTCTATTTATTTAAATTTCAAATTCACTAAACAAGAATATTTAAATTTAGAAGAGTTAAAATATCGACTCGTAGTATTTTTTGGAAAATTTATAGCCGTAGGTCCTTGGTGGGAATTATGGAAATGGTGCAACGCCATCGATGTCTTCCTTCTTCGTCAGAATAGGCAGGACAATGCCTTTACATTAGACGATGACTCCTTCGTTTGCATCCTCGAGTATAAGAATAAAGTGGTCACAAAAAACTTGTCTTCGTCACTCTAGTTCTTCTGAAAATAAGATCCTAGTAATTTGGACGACCTTCGGTATCTACAGATTAATTATCATTTCACGGTCGAACATGAGTCCTCACTTTCAGTAGCGTGTTCTATTTAGTACATCTATTATGTGATGAACTCAAACTTCAATTAAAAAATCTACGTAATTGTTATAGGTTTTTATTTACGAGATAATTTTATATATTTCATAAATAACATTACAAAGATATTCTTTAGATACGAATAGATACGAATACATACGAATAGATACGAATACATACGAATAGATACGAATACATACGAATAGAGTGATCACAATTTGATGGCATTACAAATTCAATGTTTTATTTCGATAATTGCAAACAATTTTAAATAAACTTAATCTTTTGTTTTTTATAATTTATTGAAATGAGAATTTACCTGAAAAGGTATTGATCGCAGTCACGATCAAAATAGGGAATTTCGAAGCAATTTACAGTCCAAATATTTGAACCAAACGCCTCCGCCCTTCGTTCCCGGTATCGTCAAGCTAATCTCACCGTCTGCTCTTCCTCGATGCTTGATGAAGGAGAGAGGGTGAATACGTTTATATACATCGATAAAGGCACGCACTTAGATGAGTATTGACTTAAAGGGCGACCGACGATACTCGTCCTTATGAAACCCGACTCTACTTTGTCGTGAGTTGACACCTAACAATAGTGAATCCGAAAAATCCAAAACTCTGGGTTTTTTTCATTTCTTTAATACACTTATTTGACCAACTCTCCTTATAATTTGAGTTTTATAAATAACAGACAAGTTTTCTAGTCTATTTCTATCGATTCTAATATATATATATATATATAACAATATATATTCTTTATTCCGAAAATATAAATTTTCATTGTAGCATAAAAATAAAATGTCTTCAAATTATTCTCTAAGACAGTGTTACTCAACCCATCGGACCACAACTTTACATAGAAAGGAGCCCAGTTATAATAATTTTATTTAAATAACTCCAATTTATAAACTCCTATTGTATATTTTCAAATAGGCATAAAATATAATATATTATATTTAAACATATTATTTAATTAAAATAAGCAGAAATGAAATGCAAGTTTACATCTTTCATGATCACAGATTTTTAAACTTTCACTGGAAACAATTGGTTTATATTTTGTTATGCAATACGCAGGTTTTTTTTTGGAAATATTTAATTTATTTAGTCCAATTAGACAAATTTATGAGTATTGTATTATTTAAGGAGATTTGTTTATATTCATTCCTATATACAAATTGTTCATAATTTACTTATTTGCAGATATCCAGAGTGCTAACAAATAATATATTGAATAATAAAAATAATACGAAACTGAAATATATTACTAATCTGAATTTATGAAAAGGAACCATTACAAAAAGTGATATTGTTTAAAACAATTTCTCAATGTCATTAAAGATACGTGTAAAAGATATTGAAAATACAATGTGATTCTGAGAGAACGATATGCACGAAAAGATAGTATTAAAATATTAACATAATAATCGAATAGATAAATATGCAACAATGTATAAAAATATGTTGTTAATATCAACAGATAGATATTTTAAACAAAATATTGATAAGATACTGAAAAGATATGAACATAAATATATGTTTCATATGTTATAAAACGTTCTGAAGATGTCTCAAAGTCGATTTTTGCTTCACTAGTTTATCTAAATAATTTAAAAATGATTTCGAGTCTTAATAGATTTTTATTCTTATAAATTAAAAAATAAAGTCTTTATAAAATTCAAGTTAAAATACGAACTTTAATAATAATTTAAAACAAATTAAAGCTTGACTCATCATTACAAATAGATATTGCCGCGTGAGGTTATTACACAATTGCATGTAAGTAAATTAAATGTGTTAAGATCGTATTAATCAGAAAATAGGGAATGCATTCCACACTTTATATATCCGGGTACACGACAAAACCCCCAATATATTTTTAGATAAATTACACATCGCAAAAAAAATATTGTTTAGAAACATATTTTAAATTATAAATAAATTTGTAGTTATAATAATTAATAACAAATTTGGACACAATAGGCGTATATTCTTGAGGAGATCTATAATAATAGCCTATCTGCATCTAAAAAAGAATTGTTTTATAGATAGAATTGATTATTATTGAATATGCCACTTCAGTAACTATTGAGCCGAAAACTCCCTGATTTGCATTAAGGAGTTGCTAAAGGATCATTGTTTATACAAACATCTAGATTTAATTCTGTAAAATTATCTACAAGTCAGGCTAGGTTTTGTTAGGATGGAGAGAATGGTTAGATTCAAATATGTTAATAATCGGGTCGCCTGACAAAGCCCATCGCAAGAGCTAGTATATATTCCGACCGAAGGGAGACTAAACTAACGTAGATGAATTAAAAAACTACACTATGGATACCAATTATACAATTGATCTATATATTGACTATGACTAATTTTATTTGTCAATAGAATTGATTTCATCGCTCGAGAAATCTATACGAAGTTCGCCATTTTAGAGGGGCGACTATAAATTGGTAATTTTTTTTTAAATTAAAACAAAAATTCGACGTCGAATTTTTTTTTTACAGTGAAATCTGAGACTTGACTATAACGAATTCTTTAAGTAATTTTATCAAGTAGGAAACCAAATAACCGAAGAAATAACCACAATTAAACAATTCACGATACGAAACTGTATAAAAAATAATTAAATACAACCTTTGACTCATTTAAAGACTATCATAATCTGACATAAGATTTGAACCTATCGGAAATGCCGACACTTTGACTTAGTCGTATGACCTTGAAAATGGTTTTAAATTTCCATTGTTTAATATACGTAAGTCGTAACTAAGACTACGAATAATCAGTCGCCGGTAGTCGTCTCATTTCTATTTGGCAAAATTTCTTACTCGTTCGATGCATAGAAATTGATTATTGTGAATGCAGACGTTACTTTCTCTCGCAAGATATGCTTATCAATGCAACAATTTCATCAATATTTTTCATTTTTATAATATTTCGATTTTGTATTAAAAAATATATTCATATTTAGATAAGACAAGAATGAACAATACAAAACCGAAATTTGTAAATATATATATGAAAAGCCTTGATTGAATTTTATTTGTCAACAGGGTTTTTCTTTTGTAATTTTCAACAATTTCCATCAAAAACTTGAATTAAGTTCCTGTCAAACTCTAATAAAATACATGTGTTTATGGTTCTTTAACCTTTATTACGAAGTTCATTTTTATCCACAGACATGACTCGATATGTTTTTGAAAACAGTTAATAATCTTAACAAAATTGTGTCATTCACTTAGTCATAGCCAGCGTATCACGTTGGATTAATCTGGGTCATATCTGTTCTAGTCATAATTTAAAAATTTGGATATATATGCCTACAAGCTTGGGTCCAAGAATTGGATTTAAATATATATTTTTGAGTACTTGTACTCTTAATTAAAATTTGAAAAGAAGTTAAGATGCATTTGTACTTAAGTACAGCACTATTGTACTTAAAAGTAAGGTACATATTCAATACAACATAAAATTAAAATAAGCAATTATTAGTACATTAAAGTTAATTAATTCAATTTACACATGAGACTACAGTACTTTAATTATTATCATTGTTCTTTTCGCAATCTCTATTCTTAAACAAATATAAAAGTGCTTGTACTGAAGTATAACAATTGTACTCGAGCGTTTTAAAACCTATGTTCAATACTTGAACTTAA
>JAJNBT010019196.1:0-10911 GCA_028455955.1 Notopais sp. p TS-2021 | reverse complement strand
AAAATACTGTGATGCAAACTTCCTTATAGTCTTTGCGCAAACTATCAACATCAAAAGAAATAAAGTGTCAACAAATATGAATTGAATCAATCTCATTAGTATGTACTAAAATGAATCAGCGTTTTAGTAAATTTCACAATGAACTATCAGGAAACAACATGGCGAGACTTTATTTATATTATATTTCAATATTGCAATTAAAAATGCATCAGCTTTATAATCCTAATTAAATATTTCGGCTAAACAATACAAGTAATTTGCTCGTTAGTTTTTTCTCCCCTACAAGCAAGGCTGAGACATTATTTCCCAATGAAACAATAAGGAAACATAAAAAAATCTCCAATTGTCCCGGGACAATTTAGCAATAGGCAATTCTATAGAATTGAGGAACTGGAGAAACTTCATTATAATAAATGCCATCAACTTGTGCAATAACCAATTTCATTATCAATGAAGGTCTAAAATATTTTGAAATATTCCCATTATATTATTTCGATATACAGTTAAATATATTTTATCGATATCTAAAATATTTTCGATTATTATATTGATAATTATTTAGTACAAGCACAGTGTAGCTGACCTTCGGTCGCCATATATCTGCAAGCTTCCGTTTTTAGTGCCTATTCACATTTGAATGAAATATCCTTATGACTTAAGATTTCCTCCCACAAAGTCTAACCTACAGTGTGATCAGTATGACACTACAAAGAAACGAACACATGACCGTTTCTTTTATATGTAATATAAATTATTATTGTAACTAACTATACATTTTTACTACTTTTAAAGAAATATAGAATAAAATCCTTAACTATTGTCAAAAAACTCTTATAAAAGTATATATTAATTTTGATATGATGACTATCTTCCAGTAAAATAAATAAGTAAATATTTATGTATTTATAATTATATACAGGAGTGATACTGTAGTTGATTTATTACTTTGTATTAATATTTATTTGAAACAGAATAAATGACATTTTATACCTCCAATATTTAAGTTAATATGATAGATTATAATAAGAACCCAAAACATAAACATTTTGTTTATAAATAAATATCAAACTATTGTTTATTAAATACAATTTGCCACAGCTTTTTCAAAACAATTTATCCTCCACCATTTTAAAGAGCGATTTATGAACATGTTTTGGTGAATTGATGTGTTTTCTCTATAGTAGTTTTACCTTTTTTAATGGTACCGGTATATAATAATTGTATTGGATATTTAAACATTAAACTATTAATCATTATTCCGGTATATAATGTTATTTTTGATGCAAAATATTGTCTATCTCTTTAATTATAGAACTTGGCAGATAATTATATATCTGTTCATTTATTTAAATGTTTCTCATATTAACTATGAATATGTACGTGAAAATTCGTTAGTTAATAATGGTCAATTAATGACCTTGGTACCCTAGACAGGTAGTTAGTTGCCTTCTATTGTTATAACTATAACCGGATTCTTTAACATAAATTACAGCTTCTCTATCATCATCTCTTCTACGTACAATTGCTTTCTATGGAGAAGTTCGTCTGATAGACATCTGTATATATAATATCTGTATTTATAAAGGCCCATATGTTTGTTTGGCATCGAGTCCTCAAATTCACCTTTCAATTGCACTATAAAAAATAATAAAATAAAATTTTCACACTTTGAAATTATATAAAAGTGATATATGCCTCCCCCACCCATAATGGATGCAACGATACCCATAAAAATAACCATGTTATATTATTATAAATCAGCTATGACAAATTTCAATAAAAATTTCATAGATTGGTCAATGGGTCATGACATACACTTTGATGGCATCTAAAAATGAAATATATACCACAGGCCCCCACACACGCCCCCTTACAAAGGGTTACCTATCAAATTTTAACAACCTTTTAATATATTTTAGGTAATGTATGCGCAATTTCGATAAAAGTTTATTTTTAATTTACATGTTTACATGCCACCTATGGTGGCATTTATAGGGAATTGGTATTCCACTCAGGAAGTGTGAGTGAAATATGAAGATTTTTCTCCCATAAGTCGTATTTGAAGAATGGGGTAAGACAAGGGGGAATTATTCTTAGCTTATTTATAATAATATAACATAGTTCTTTATAGAGGCATCGTTGCATCCATTATGGGTGGGGAGGCATATATCACTTTTATATAATTTCAAAGTGTGAAAATTTGATTTCATTATTTTTTAAATAGTGCAATTGAAAGGTCAATTTGAGGACACGATGCCAAACAAACATATTGGCCTTTATAAATACAGATATTATATATACAATATCGATGGGAATAAGATAGGTATATTTAGGATATCGACTGTGATTGGTAGTCAACAGCAGTTGAAGGTTTTCTATTGGTGGATAATATGTTTGATTAGTCTAATTCCGATCG
Organism: Notopais sp. p TS-2021; assembly: GCA_028455955.1. Lineage (NCBI taxonomy): Eukaryota > Metazoa > Arthropoda > Malacostraca > Isopoda > Munnopsidae > Notopais > Notopais sp. p TS-2021. The sequence goes on along the minus strand of JAJNBT010019196.1, from coordinate 8,495 downwards.
AGATCGGTTTTATAGTCGACACGAAAATACGCCTAATGTCTCATGGTAAACCTTATCGAAAGTCTTTGACAAATCAACAAATGCAGAGTAAATTGGTGTTTTATTCTTATTGTAAGTCAATGAATCTCTTTTAATAACAAGCTGAGTAGAAGAATTCTTTTTAAATCCCATCTTCCTTAATTCTATCTAGTCCTAACGCTTCGAGGCAAGATGAACCCAATCCGTAGCTTGCGGTTGTCAAAATTAGTTTAAGAGATTTTTTTTAATTTTATTAAATACACATCTGTAGTTTTTATATATTTTAAACAATAAAATTATATATAAGGGCATGTGTGACCAATTTCAATGCAATTTTATTTTTATTTTAGTTAATTCAAAGCTTCTTTAAACACAAATTATTATTACACCCTTATATTATCCTTTACATTCATGATATTATTTTTCTCCGATCCAGGGACGAATGTAGATATATTCTGGTCTCGTTATTGAATTTAAACTACAGGTATAAAAATTTCATTAATTCTCCTTATGAAAATGAAAACACGTAAGTTCATTTCGTCATTCGCTTTCATTTTATTTATAAGAATTTATTTGTTACGCTTATACGAAGGAAAAAATAATTAATTAGATTCAGATGGCTGAGATGTCTATTAGAACTATAGGTTCCGTAGCACAAAACATCAGATGAAAGCTGCGCATATTGTTAGTAAAGTGATTAGACGGCCTTGTTGTCTTATTGAGTGTTTAGGTAAACGAGAAAATGAAATTTTATGTTTTAAATACAAAAATAAACAGATTTTGTGAATCTTAGGCAATATATTATTTATTACAATGGCGTACGGTGAAGATAATTTTTACCATAAAATATTAGATAAGAAATGTACCGATATGATTGAAGATAATTTATTTATTAATGATATGAACTATATGAAGTATAAATTATTTCAAAATTCGTGTTAATGGTATAAAAATAAAATGATTGTCGGTCCGTGACATTCATTTATAAGTTCCGGTTAAGGTAACACAAATTGAATTAAATTATTTGGATAGCCGATGTAAGAGGCTTGATAGCTTTCTTCAATACTGTTTAATTTGTACATCAATCAATATCAGACTTAATATGAAACAAGGAGATAGTTCTTTAGTTCTATAAAATAAAGACATTTTAGTGTATTGGTCACTACAGTCAAGATTCAATGAACGATAGATGGATTCATATATTAGCAATCCGCTGTGTTATTAAAAAAATTCTCGTCTATGAGACACTTCATAATATGGAATTATGTCGTTAATATATCGTTTAGAAATTACAAGATCAAATTATTATGTTTATTCTTCAGTTTCAGTATAAAAATCTGAACTGTTAGTTCCTTTTTTTATCTATCTGCAACGCGGCAGATAATTAGGAGCCAGTATCCCGATACCCGGCCATTTGGTATTGTGTTTTTTGGTCGGCAGTCTCTTAATCCCAATTATAAAGAAAAAAATTTAAGAGAAATAAATTTGTTAATGGTCTTACCAAAGCGTCATGCGCTGCATGACTCGCATGCATTGGTCACTGCTGTATACAAAATAGGGATTTGTGTTTTAAATACGTTTGATATATAATATTTAAAAATTAGGGTCACTAAAACAATTCTTGGTGCCAACATTTTGCCTGCAGTCTGTTAAATTTTTTGTATTACTCAATGTTGTATCGTTCATTGGTCGAATATAATATTCGTCGTATAAAAATACAGGTATTGGCACTATTCTTAAGCCTTGAATTGCAAATTATTTGCATTTAAATGATTCTGTCATTGTTGAATTCCTTGAACAAGAAATAAAGTGGTTTTCCCCGTGACTTTTATAGAAGTTCAAGAACTTGTTCAATATTTGGAAAGCACCTCCACGCTAGACTATGAATATTCTATATAACTTAACCCACGTTTACCAAATCGGAAATCCATTAAATAAAAGTTCTTCCGTATTCCAAGTATGGAAGATCCGTATAGAAATAACAAGCAAGGTCAAATATTCTATAATCTTACAATTATTGACTACTCGGTATTATTTTATTCATGTAAGATTTAAAGGATCATATTTGAGAGGGAGGAAAAAGGATCTCCAATATAAATGAGCTCAATATATTAATTTTGAAATCTCAAACTCATAAATCCAAACTTTCTACCTAAAACAAGAACAAAAATGGATAAATTATTGCATTTTAATAATTTAAGTAGGTAGAAATGTGTATTTTATTGATACAAATATATTTCTAGGAAATAATAATGACATCATCAACATAATGCATGATAATTTAAACGATATTTACTATAATAATATACAGTACATAGGTACATTACCTATTTTATTACTTAATATTACATACGTTGTAGTTTAACATAGAAATAAATGGAATGCAATTCATCAGTAATATTTTGGTCACTGGTCATAAAAATCTTGTACTTATATTTAATAGGAAAAACGTAAAAAAACGACTTTATTTGTGATTGACTTTCACAATCGTAGCGATCTTAATTGTCAGCAAATACGAAATTCGTGCTTGAATTATTTACTAAAAATAGGAAAATTAGCTATCACTCTCAAATTTTAGGAGGTGCATCTGTTTACATAAGGATTTGAAAAATTTGTATTTAAAGATTGTTTTTTCAATATATAAATAACTATTTATATAGACATTTTTGTCAAAATTTATTGCTTGAAATTTTTATTGTCATGCATCTTTTTATTGATGCATTCTAATGCTAATTAGAAGTTTAAATTGGATAGTTATCCTAATCCTAATTAATGGGTAAGCTAATCTTATATTTGGTAATCCTAAATTATTACTAAAGAATTTGAAGTTAATTACTAATTACTATAGCTGCTCAATTGTAATCAAACCAAAACTTAGAATCAGAAAATTTGAATAATAAATTTAAATAATAAGTTAATGTTTTTTCATGTGAACTATTTATTATATTGATTGCCTATAAAACATCATCACTCATAGTTGGAATAAATGTGTAACGTTCGTACGTATGTTCGAACTCTCTAGATCAAAAGCACCAACAGGACAAATCAAAAGCAAAGATATTTTCAAAACATTAACCTTCATAAGAATGAATGGTGAATATTTCTGGAAATAGATTTTGATCCATAGACCATGAGTACTATAGAAGAACTACTTTCGAGATGTTCTTAAAAACTAGTTTTTTGATTGGTATTACCTGCATCCCGATTTCCTAATAGTAAAAATCTTGAAGGATCAAATGTGGGATGGAATGCCAAGGACATATTAAGAGCTGGAGGAATGGCGCGGGTTAGGAGAAAGTATGGAGCTTTAGGGACGGATATTGTATACGCACCATTAGCTCCTGGACGCAATTGAACCTAAGTGCACTTGCACTTTCTTATCATTAACAATATAGAACAATATTTATTGTTGACTTTCTTTCACCAGATTTTTAATGTATTATATTGTTATTCTATGTTTGATTAATCATACTACAAAATTGATGTTTCGTTCAAAATCTTCCTTTCAATGTAAATATTAAATTATAAAATTGATTGTTTATTTATTGTCAATTAATTGACCAATATTTATTTATTTTATTTAAAAAAAAATCATAAATATTGACATGAAATAATAACCTTTTTGACTTTTAGTAAATGAATTCTTTTAGGTCTTTTTATAATTTTTGGAGTTAAAGACACACCCAGCCATTGCTTCCAATGATAGATCAGTGAAAGTTTTGATAACAATCTAGCTAAAGGTCTGCGAGTAACAAACAGTAAGTCATTCATAGTAACATTTGTATATATAATTTTTGGTTTATTTTATGTATGTAGAGAGTGTATTAATGGGATGCAGATACCGAACGTTTGTTAACACCAGTTTTTAATTTTAAAACAACGTTTAATGAGTTATTCGGTCTTATTCTTTCTCCAATCTGGTATTATTTGTTAATATGTTTTTGTTTCTCGGTCGTATTGAGAAACTAGTTAATTAAGTTAGCTTATGAAAGTTAAAATGGATTATACTCTGAGTTAAAGTCCTTTGGCCATTATTAAGTAACACTTAATAAAAAGCGGAGAAATGAATTAAATAATGTTTTATAAATTTGTACATTAAAACGCCAATAGGTTAAAAACGTTTTATTACGTCGAAGGATAAAAGTTCTTGTATTATATTGTGATAAGAAAGGGAGGAGAATTTCTAATGAGGAGAATTTCTAATGCCTAATAAAATTTGATAGGTTGTAATCCAAATGGGAGTTTAAAACAAGTTTTGAAAGTAGTTGAATTTTTTATTTATAATATTTGGATTCAATTCTGTTCTAGATTTACTTGTATCGGGAGCTTTTATAATAATCAAATTTATTGACAATTATATAATTAATTAATTATAAGATCACCTGGAATCGATCGCATCCTCAAGTGTCCTCTAGATCCGGGAGGATGGTTCTTTCTGCGTAACGACACACGGCTTACAAAAACATACGAACGAATTATGAAGAAAAGTAATCTAATTTATAGAACAGTAGCTATTAACTTCATAGACAATTAACTTCATAACAATTAATTCAATACACAATTAATTCAGCTCCAAAAATAATTATCTCATAATTAGGAGGTTAATTTAGGTTATAACTTACAGGTTTCTTAATATAAAACTACAATATATACCAAGCTGTTATAAAAACTAATTTATTAGCAGATTAATTAAATGATCATCTATTTTAATCTAATTTACATTTAGTTATGTTTAGTTTAATTTATATTACTTTTATTCAGAATTATAACACAAACATTTTGATATATAAAATTTGAATGAATGAACTGTCAGACTCAATAAACATAAAATAGAGATGCGTCAACTTGGCATTTTCGATGACGTAAGAGAATTTTCTCCCTTGGAAAATATAAGAAAATTGTATTTTTCATTGACGTCAATCTCATCAAGCTCGTAATGTAGCATTCTTAGTAACACTTATCAAAATATTTTGAGCGAATCATCAAACCTCTTGTGTTAAACATTAATAAAGGATTATAACATTTTTTGAGAATAGCTTCATCAAAATGAAGCTACTACTTATTCCTTCTTGATTTATAATTTCAGTATTACTAAGTATTTCTTGAAAGGATATTCGATTATTGTGAAGCTAATCAATGTCACCAGATATATTAATCGTCACTGTAATTGGTGATCAGAAGCTTTGGAGTATTCCAAAGATTGATAAATGTTTGTATTGAAGCATCTTTAGTTTAAGATCAAAGGAATTCTATTTGACACAACAGCCAGCACTACAGGACTTCACAAAGGAGCTTGCATGCATTAGAATTGAAAAAATCTAGAAACAGAACTGGTATAGATTGCTTGCAATCACTATGTCATGGAAATCATACTGTCTGATGTTGTTGTTTTTTATGTATCTTTTATCCCTCTATATATCTCAAATAACGGACTGTTCAAACGATTTCAGAAACAAGGTCCATCGATTGATTTAAATATTTATGTTCCAGCATCCTCGGAACTCTTCAATAATCTTGCGTTAAATGGATTGCAAAAATAAATGCTCGAGTATTTGCTACATGTTTTCAAAATTCCAAACCTACCAAACAGCCAACGGATGACAACAAAGAATTTTTACATATATTTGTCTTGATCCTTGGTGAAGGCAGTGGGAATGTGTCATTTTGTGCTTCCCGATTAACACATAATGCTCGTTGGATGGTGAAAGCAATTTATGTGTTGAAAATGTATCTTTTTCAAGCACAATTCACTCTGACATGACGAGAAACCCAAATTATAACTGAATTTGCTTCGTTTGTGAGATTAATTTATATGAGACAAAGCTCACAATGAAATTAGAGCCATATACAATGACATAATATTTCTGTCATTGCTCATGAATTACCCAAATCGAACCGTTGCCAATATAGCATCGACTGTTCTTTCCAGACATCTTCGGTTTCTTTACGAGCACATCGTTGCTGTAGTCTTTTTGATGAACGAGTGACAGTCGCAACAAAAAAAGAAATCTACCAAAATTTCTTCACCAGCCATTATTAACTGGCCTTCCTCGACGTCTCGAGAGCTAGGATCTATAAAAGAAGACCTGAAACAAGAGAATCTTGATATTTTGATGCAAAAAGTATAATAATTCACAGACAAAGGACGAAGAACAAAACAATTCCTTCTTCAACTTGCAATAAACAACCGAACGTAGCTTCCCACCCCTTCAAGTCAGCTTTAATTAGTATTAACTATTAGCTAATTGTTCAAATATCGAAAATAAAAAGATTCTATTTTGTTTTGACGATTTTATTTTTATTATTACTGTAATATAAAATATATAGTTAATTTAGTTAAGCTTCTTTCATCAATTATTTCAAAGTAATTTATAATAAAATTTCTTCTAGAAAGATATCCAGAGGTTTGACGAAGTTTTTATTTTTCTTTACTTTTCAACTGATCAAATTTGAGTAATTAATTAAAAATTATATTTATAATATAGGTCCTCTATATATCCGTGTCGAAAAATTTCGGTCACTAATCAGAAAAGGATGGGAACCACTGGATAAGATAATTAACTTTATAGACAATTTAATCCCACTGCAATTCCTTATATAACAATCTATATAAAATCTAATCAATAATAAATAATCAACAAATGGGATTAGAAGAAACTTTATTTTATAATTAATTGATTATTATATTAACAACCATCGCTGAATTGTTAATATTTGAAAATATTTTCATATTTAACTGATAGAGAAATAAAATATTATTGAGAATACAGAGAACTGACAAGGGACAATTTATTTATCAAAGATCGTGACTTATTAATTCTGATCGCTGTATTTTATTTATTTTAAATCATTCAGAAGAAAATTTAGTTTTAAATATACGATTGCAAGTCAAACTTTTGATAGCTGTATTATAATAATAATACAACAAAATAAATAAAATAGATAGACAAACTGTTGTATTATACTAGTTTATTTATGAAGAAATTTTACAAACGTTACAGTTTTTATTTATAGTTACAAATGGTGAAGAAATTTGTATAAATAATGAATCTAAAAAAATTGTATTTAGGAAATTCCGAATTTCAATAGGATTCATTTATAAATTACTTGTAGTGAGGAAATTTGATGTCAACACCTTGATTCCGGTGTTGACTGTTTATATACATGACATTTTCTGTGTTTATTGACCTAAGTATACTGATAGTATATAATTAATATAATACATTATTATTAGTACGGTAGTACAGCATATAAATAAATATATTTACTTCCTATATTAAATATTCAATGGTGAAAATATCATTAATGAGTGCACAAACATATGTAGTTCTACGTAAAAACGATAGTTGTTGCAATAAATAATTAAATAATTTATGAGCGAGATGGATTACATTTTTTTAAAGAAATTTTATTTCAACCTGAATTCAAGGTCAATGAGATCCTGCCTTTCATTCATACGTCCTTCAAAGATAAAAAGAATTCCAATATCGGAAACCAAATTATTAATAATTAATAATTATAAATTTGAAAACTGATTTATATTTTATAATATTTTCTTAATATTATATTACATTAAATTAAGAAATAATCTCCTATATGAACGTAATAGCTAGAAGGCCACAACAGACCATTTTTAATACAGTTGATTAAATTGTATGTAAATGGTTGACTGATTAGCATCCTTAAAGTAGGCATCTGAAAATTAATTTTTAAAAATGACTAAAATATGTGTGTTTGACTGAACTTTCTATATATATATATACAGCTTCAAAGGTTAGAGAAAGGGATAAAAACGACAGATCGTACGCTACTAAGGGGGAGGAGCCTAAGTCTGACGTCATGATCATGCCTGGAACATAAACGCGAAAATGCTGTTTATGTTCAGTTTGTTTTGAAAGGTGGAACTATTCAGTTGTGAGATAAGATTGCTCTGCCACTTTTATTTCAACGAGTGCAATTTTTTTTAGTTTTCAATAAGTTATTTGGAGACTCAAAAGTGTGAGATGGCAGAGGAGAATATGAATGTATTACCAGGGGGTGATATTGCCCAGTGGTACAGTGGGCAGAATGTGTTCATTACTGGTAGGAACTTATTTTTTGTAAATTAAAAACAAATTTAAGTTTTATGGCCATGAATTTAATAAATGATAGTTTAATACAGTGTAAGAAGCATAATTAATGTTTCGAAATATTTACTATAATAACATTCGTGAGTGTAAATACCGGTAGTTCTATTCGTCCCAAATTATATACAGTGCCAAAAAATGTCATTTTCCAAAAAGGCACTCTAAAAAAATATGTAATTTACGATTGGCACTATTACATCGGAGTAAACCTAATTTATTTTGAATAATATTGTAACTTATTGAAAATGATTTATTTTTATAAAAAATATCTAGATATCTGTCAAAGGTCTAGTTTATCATAGCTTTGTTAATACATAATGTACAATATTTATTTTAATATCATTGTATTGG
>JAJNBT010019191.1:0-10717 GCA_028455955.1 Notopais sp. p TS-2021 | reverse complement strand
TGTTAAAAAAGCCTAATTTATGGACAAAGTGCTCCAAATTTTTATATATTTTCTTAAAGTGTGCCTTGAGAAAAAAAGTTTGGGAACCACTGATCTAGGTAGTCCAAATAAGATCCCTTTGATACTAGTTTATTCAACATAAATATAATCCAGACTGTTTTATAAGTGTTAATCACTTATATTTATTTATTAAATAATCTTATTTATTTCTAATTGGTTAATATACAATTCCGACCAATTATAATAATAATCGGAATAACGATAAAAACTGTATCATAAACTTATATTAAAAATACTTAAAACTAAGTATAAGTTACAATACTTTTTATCTTTACTTCTCTAAAAATATTCTTTAAATAACTTAGAGAACTATAAATGAATTTCTGGGATTCGTACATCTAGATAGGAGTTAGATTCTAGAATACAATTGATGATATTAAAGATTGTAAATTCTGAAATGAATAATAGGTTTAATGCAAATAAAACTAATGTAGATTACTAAAACAATAACTTACGATTATTGAATAAAATATCCTTGAATGATTACAAATTTAAATATAACTTACCACGCACAACATGAATATCACTTAATGAGATATACACTTTAGTGCAATTATTCACAATAATAAATATATGATTTGTTGTCAACTGTAACTAATATTTCTTTAATCAGTAATATAACAAGGCAATGGATGGAGCCATTAAAATAAGCAATGGAGTAAAGAAATCCATGACCTCATCAAGGATTAATTGGAGAATAAAGATTTAAAATCATAAGCCACTTTTTAAAAGACAAATTAAGATTATTTTTATATATAATTAAGAATTATTAAGAATAAAGTTCATAAATAAAGATCTTCCGAATGATTATAATTATGATTGCTCTCAGATTCCTGTAAAAATGTAACGGAATCTAAATGGATTAGCATGAAATTATGACTATAAATATTATCTTAATTTATTTGCCTCAAAATTATATATATTTTCTTAAAAAATATAGATACAAATTAACACAGAAATTCGAAATGCAAACGTAAATAAATAAGAAAATTATTTATTTAAATAATCAAAGCAAATTGTAATTAAATTTTATAAATTCTCCAATTATTTTAAGTTTCATTCTGTTTTTTATATTTTTATTCTTGTAGGTAACTTAATGTATTTAAATTATTAAAATATACATCGGTATGAAGATAGTAGGATAATCAGACTTCATTTTTACACATTACTGTATCACATTCATAGTGTGTGTACATCAATGAAATAATAATTTATATTCTAAATACTTGAATAACATCATTAAAGTGTCCAACCTATTTATTGTATACAATTGCATGAATACTAAGTTAGTTTATCAAAAATATATACCACGATAAAGTAAACTGGGTACAGTATAAACATTATTTGCTATCACTCAATAATTCATTGATTAGAAATTATTGAATTTAAATATACTTTAATACGGTACCGCATTTTGTGATTACGTATCTCTGTATTTTTAGATGAATCGAACATTTTTTAATAATAATTTGCTTAAATAATATAACATATACAGTATAGATATTCTTCAAATTTCATTTCTAATTAAGTTTTAAAACTAATAAATAACAAAATATATTAACAACACTAATTTTTATAGTGTAATAGTATAAATTTTACATAATTTCTTCGAAAATCCAAGCAACTGCTTTTCAATGGAGTACAGGACCAGGAGTAGGGCTCCAGGTAAAAGACATTCTTCAGTTTACCTGGAGAATGCATTGTGAGTGGTTGTGTGTACGGATAATATAATCTGGCAAACAGTGTTTAGTAAATGTTAAATATGATTAATAAAATTACATTTTGGATTAATTAATAGGATTCTATAAAGATGGTGAGTCTTATTTTAAATCTTATTTTGCATGTCAATATTGAATAATTTTATTTCCAGAAATATTCGTTTTAACTGAACGATCTCTCAAGAAAATCGGGTAGAAGCATGGATTACGTATGTGAAGTTTCATAATTCCGCTTGCTGACTTCTACTTCCGATTTTTAATTATAGCTTATAAAGGAAATATATATATTTAATATAGGAATATTTATCATTCGTATATTTAAATCGAATCTTATAAGATTTCCTGATATCCGAGCATTGCAATATCTCCGAAACCTGCATTCGTACTGACCTACTTTCCTTCGTATAGCTTGCTAGCTAGCGCCGAATTTCTCAAAATGAAATAACTCTCGCATGAGCTTAATTATTTAACCTGAGAAAGGGAAAGTCCAGTACAATGAAGAAATAAATACAGCAGATAGTTCATTTCGCACGTCTTATAGTGAACTTTATAAATATAGGCCGAGAATAAATAAAATGGCAGATTACCAAATTCAGTTTACACAAGCTTTCTTACCCAAATAATAGATGACAAATATGAAAACATTATAGTTTCATGTTTTATACAAGAATATTTTTTATTATTTCTCATCTCCAATTGAAGATGACATTGTTTATTTTTTGGCACAATTTAAAATTAGTCAACATCGACTTTAATAAATTAATAGACAACATTTATAAATAAATAAATTATTATTGCAAAATCTACAAAAAAAAAATGTTCCCTCTGTATTTGAAAAAATATCCTAAAACTCGCAGTTTCGTTTGAAATTTGGATAACTACTTTCGAGCGAGTTGAAATTACTTTAATTATAAATTTCATTCTAGATTTCTATTCAAATCGTAAACATTTATAAAGTCAATTAAGTTTATTATTAAGTTTGTATCCTTTATTAATATTTATTAAAATACCATAAAGCGTATTTAATAAAGTGAAACAACGAAATCTTCATAAGTTCAACAAAGTTCTTCGTTAGTTTAATAAAGAACTTAGTTCTTCAATGATGTATTTTTTTCAATGTGCAAATGATTCATCTAAATAATGAAATAAATATGAGAATAAAATATGACATCATTAAAGACGTTCCCTCATTTCTATATATAGCACTCCATTATTTTCCATCTGAAAAGTGATTCAAAATAATTTTAACATTGGTCCATGACGATAAAATAAACACATTAAACGTGACTATGTTTTAAACAAATAGTTACTCGTAAACATAGTCAACGTGATCGTAAATAATAGTTACGTAATGTAAATAATAGTTACGTAATTTACGTGAATTTAGTAAAAAATCAACAGTGAAATGATTTTCGTGACAGATTCTGTGTCCTGCTTTTGTTACGTGTGAAATCAACTGGAAAATTAGTTTTATTGATGACTTAATTTGAAAGTTCAAACTATTTTTTTTCAATTTAAATATAATAATACATCAATTAATTACAGATTATGATTTATTCACAATGGGAGTACGAAAAATACATGCTATATTAACTCTATATTTTAAAGAAAATAACTTTATTATTATTCTAAATTTTATTCCTACAGTTAATTTTTACTTTATTTACATAATCATCTTTTAATAAAGAAAAAAAAATCACTTAAAATAACAATTCCAGAAAATTACAAAATGATTTACAATTTAAATTTACCATCAATCCACAAATAAAAGACTCGATAGCCTATGTACTACTATATTAGTTTTTAAGAATTTTTTATGTTAAAATCCACAAACCTATACAAAGACTGCTATCTCCTACAGTATGATATAGTAGATACTGAATTATCATTATTTTTAATGTCATTACAAAGTATGAACATTATTAATAAACTTAAATTCTTGTTTATTGTTAGCTAATTGTTCAATTATCATTAATGATAGCGACATTTTTGTCTTTGTTTGCCCAAAAAATTACTATAGAATAATCCTATCCTGTATATTCTTGGTGATATATTTGATCTATAATTCGTCATGAAGTACTAAAATTTATAGAACAGAAAGGCAATTTTTATATACTGTAATAAAAATTGTAAAAAATAGAAAAAATCATTCATGAATAGCGGTAGAAAAAAATGCGATGATAATGTTCTTCTTTTGTTAAATAACTTCTCAAATAACAGATTGTCTAAACCAAATATTAGTGTCTATTATTGAATATTGAATTAAGCTTTTTGTATTGAATTTTGGGCGTAAATGAAATATGATATTTGTTACGAGAATGATTTTCCAGAGGAATTAAAATTGAATATGCTGGCCTTTTTCAGAAATTCAAACTCAATATATTGTAGTGTAATACATTACATTTATAATAAAATAAATTTTAATATATACATTAAGAAATTTAAAAATAGTTAAAATCCAAATTTTTTAAACTGGACTCCAAAAAATATTTTGGATAAATTTTATATCACCAATTTATATTTTGACAACTTATATTATTTAAATGATTATAATTATTTTAGATATAATTGTTGGACTGCTGTTATATGGATCATACGTAAAATTATACATTTCAATATCTAAACTTGCATGCATAATTAGTTTCAACAAAATGTTTCAATTAAGAGCAGTGACAGTACAGTTCTCAGTAAGACATTGTGACTGAAAATAGATAATTGGAATTATATTATATTACAATCATCATTTGTGGTCTATTACGTAAGAAAGCAGCTGCAATAGTAGATAAAGTTGCATTTAAAATTTTATGGCTACGTTTTCGAGAGTGAAATATTACTGCATATTTCATACTATCTTAATTGTTAACCAGTTTTAAACGCTTTTTCTATTAAATGAATTTCAAATTTTTTTTTTCAGGAAATATTATTATATTTTACATTTTCTAAAAAATACCGATAATGGGACAAAATCAAATCTGATTCAACCGTGAAGTTCTGTTGATTCAAATGATTGCTTTTATTTTAACGCAATATATATGCTAGTTCTGTTGCTTAAGCGATAAAATAGTTCAAGCTTTTTTATTGTTAAATCACTGAACTAAATTTAAAGCCATTTTTCGGTTGGTCAAGTAACTGTTAACTCTTTTTGGGGTAACTATTAAGTGTAATTATTTTAATTGCCTCCCAAATTGCCGTAAAAGAAATTGAATTGTGAAATACTTAATATTAAAATTTGGTTTCAAAAGTTAACGTGAGTCAAATATACTTATGAAACTGTGTACCGTATATAAAATATTCACTGTATCACCTACAAAGATTACTATTTTGTCTTTGAACTATAATAAACAAATCTTTCAAAGTAAAAATTTAAAAATAAAAATATGAAAATATGTTAAATTATCTTAAAATAATTAGGCCCCATGGCAAACTCATTAAATAACTGATTGTGAATTATGAACTCAGTCGCTTAGTACATTCTGATTTCTCGTGTTTTCAAACTTCCTTTCACTTGATTAGATATCTATTGCCCAAGGAAATATATCGTACTTTATAACGATTTCATTATGACAGAAACTTAAATAGAGAAAATATCTACCGGTACCAAAAAATTGGATAATTCCAGTTTTCAAATTGCACACTTATATTTTTCTTCACATGACACTTTAATATATATGCACAAATATATTTTAATGTTGATATACGGTATAATTATCACAGTTGGCAGGTGCAGAATGTATATGTATATACTATATGGTAAGGATAGGCAGGCGAGTGCCCTCGGACCAATTAAACATTTAACTTCTAGTTTCTAAAAAACTTTCCGATTTAATGTACCGTAGTGCAAGGATTAAACTAACAAGTAAATCTACGTATTTCCATGAATTAAAACTAGCTAATTCTTTATACGATTTTTCTTTATTGATTACCTAGAGTCCTAGACACATATATATTACATACAATCATCAAAAGTTGCTTTCAACCAGCATTGATATATGGCACCGTATACCGGTACATACTGTTACCTATTATTTTTCAGGAATAGCTAATTTGTATGTAACTTTTAAAACTTTCTTATTTTAAAACTAGGTTGTCCTGGTGTAAGAAATGTACGAAATTCCAGTATTTAATCATCACCCAAAAAATCTTGGCTTGAACAATTATTCTCAATTAGCTATTTCCTTCATAACATCTGCGTCAATGATGGTGTTTGTATTCTCTTTATTAAAGAAGCCATTTGACTATCAGTTAACACATCCTTTTGACTTCTACAAAGACATTTCATTTTTTGCAATCTCTTCTATTTGTTTTTTTACTTAGCTAATTCTAGTAAATAGTAATATGTGTAAATTTCTGTATTATAAATCAAATTTATATTTAAATTAGCTATTTAAATAATATATTAATTAATATATAATATAAATAACTTGAAAACTGTTAATGTGAATGTTGATGCTATTTATTCTTTGTTCAATTATTAGCTTTGTATATATACGAAAGAAATAGCTAGAAAGAAATTTCTAAGAATATAAATGCAAAATACGTAAAACTTTTTTTTACGAATAATTCCTCTCTAAGAACAATAAATAAACAAGTTTTATGATACCGGTATAGTTGATCTGATACCGGTACCTACTATAAACTTGTTTTTCCCTGAAGTATTTTTATACAATTAATTCAAAAGAAACTCAAATAACACACGTGTGGTCCATTGACTCCATTCACAATATAACGTAGATTTTAAAGGATTAAGACATCAGGTTTAACAAAAATGGGCCGGGCCGTTTTCATATCGAAGTTCGCTCCGAATAACTCTATTCATATTCAAAGTTTTCTTTTACAATTTATTGAAGTATTTTTGTGTCTATAGATTTTTTAAAAGAATTTGCGTGATTACAATTTTTAGGGATTTAAAGTAGTAATTGAGTTGTATTTAATATTTATCTGATATAATTAATTGATTTAGTTTTCTCAATATATATAAGAAAGTATCAGCATTAACAGTAGGTACGATATTGATAACGATAACCGATATCTACTCAATTATGTAGTTGCTAATAGATATGTTTAATGAAATGCTATTAATTAACAGTACGATGAGTTGCTTAAATTTAATGGTTTAATATTCATTCATTATATATCGAGTTGCATGTTTAGTAATTAGTAATCATATATTGGACAAATATATTACAGTAGGTATATGCAAGTAGTGGATTTTAAGATCTAAAGTTAAATTAAATAAAATATTAAGAATGATATTAGACGATTTGCATGTTAGCTCAAATTTAAAGATAAATGAAAATCACACAACTGCAGAGTGCAGTCTCAAAGATATACCTTCCAAAATAAATCCTATGAATGAAATTTAGGATATTTATACTTTATACTATAAGAACGGACAGGTCACACGAGCTCTTCAAGAAACTGACAATGTTATTTTTTTAAAAAGAACAGACTAGAATTATTATTGAAGATTTTCTTTATAGATCATAGTGCGAAAATAATCTCTAGAGAAATTGTCAATTTGTCGCGGATTTACAAAATAGAATAGGGGTACTTGACCTTAACCTATATATATATATAGGATATGTATATAATACTCATATCTTTTAACAAAAGAAAAACTTAGGCTACCGTACTAATCAATAGGTTAGAAAACCATATTGTAATAAAAATGCTTATATTATTAATCATTTTATATTTCACATAATAAAAAATACATATTTGTTTATGAAAATAAGAATAAATTAATAATAAAAAGTGTTTATACTGTGGTCAGTGTGGTGGTCGTATTAAGTTCAAAGAATTAATAGTTATGGGTCACCGATCTCACAGTGAATAAATTGTATCATAGTGTAATTTCTTGAAAAGAAATGATAGTATACGTAGCAATGTATGCGTTGTATATCAGCCTGTTTAAGACTTTGAGGACCTGAGGGCAACTTTTGCTAACCATTATCTATGACAGCACTCGAAAGAAAATTATATAAAGAAATTATTTTATTAAATGAAAAACATTAAGTATAATTATTTGATAGTTCATGGAAAACAATTGCTATAAATTACAGTATGATATTCTATATTATAAAAAAACACATGTTAAACAAATAAAACATTAGTACCATATATCATTACGGTATACTGTTTATATAGACTATAATTTACCGGTTTATATAAGTTTAGGTTTTAAAGAATATGGAATTTATTTATTTAAAAAGTTTCCCTTTCGTTTCATCTTACTGAACTCTCTTTTAGATTCTGTGTAACCTTGGTATTTTTTTCAATTATAAAAGATTTACACAAGAAATATTGTTCCCTGATGATTCATCCTTGAAGGCCTTATGAATCCCAGCATAAGTTCATTATTTTATTCTAACCTAAGGGTCCTAACCTATCCTGTAATAAAATAGATAAAAAATGTAAATATTTTTTAAAAATATAATGGATGATGGCTACTAAGACCATGAGCTATGGTGAAATACATCCTTCACCCAAGGGTAATTTCGCCACCTAAAGATTTAAAACAAACAAATATTTACAAAACTAAAGTTCATGTTAACTGAATTTATTTATTGACAGTTTCCCATAATTGGCGAAACCAGAAGTGTCACTTTCAACTTTTGTTTCACACAGAAAATATATTTAAGAAACTAAATTTTAGAAACTGACAAGAATTTTTGCACTTATCATCTAAATCTTTGCAAATAATGGAATAAATTAAATAATTTTAGTTGAGATATTTCTTATGTTGTCGAGTTGACATTATAAATTATAATATCGCGACCTGACCTCTCTCTATTTGACCTTATTCTCACACACAGTCTCATTGAACTGAATAATCTTTTCTCTACAATAAATTCAATTTATATGTGGATCAATTAACGAATGTGACCCCTAACGAGGACTATAGGTTGGGGAGGGGTGGATAAAAATCACTTATAGTATATGAAAGATAAATATTGTAGGTAAAGAAGATAGGAATCAATTCAAGACCCAATGACCCAGAAATTTATACTTCAAGATCAAGCCCCCAATAAAGGATAGTTAGGTTAGGTAAGGTATGATTTTGATGGGCCTTGATCTTGGAGTTCCCCGAAGATAGTAAAAATAAATGCAATTTATTCTCTTAATAGAAATTGTCTGAATTTTATTGTTTTGAGAATTTTTTGTTTTGTCACGAATCGCCAGTCATTGTCTCGCAAATAATTTTTTTCCTTACAATAAAAACCCCCCGAAAAATGGACAATTCCATAATAAATAACGCAGTAGGTAATAAATATTAATAATCAGTTTCATCTGTAGATATATATATAAGGAATATTTCAATTTCAAATTGTATATATTTCTTGCTAATAACATCTTAAAATGAGTTTGCAGTCTCTATACACAATTAATCTGAACTAAGTTCCGGTTTTAAGACCTTTAAAAGTTGCTTTGTGAGAGGTGCCTGGGAATAAAACAAGTTAATTTGTCTTTCGTTAGAGATTGATACAAGGTTGAAGTTTGCATATTACAAATATGACTACAATGGTCGAACTTCAAGCAAATAATACACACTGTTAACTAAAAACTTATTAGAGTTATTTGGTAATTACGTTTTTATAGAAATTTTAATTGTTTCAAAGTCAGACATACCAATTTAAATGAAATATTAATTCATGATTATTAATCTTACCGTATCGGTATACCGTTCCTTAAGACAAACATTTAAATTAAGATTTCATGTACGGTACCGTATATATATCTTTTATTTTTTTAGCAAATGAGGATATATTTGGTCAAACTATAAACAGTTAACTATAGAAACATCTAAATTTTAATACAAGAATCCTAATACTAAATTCTATAATTTCATTTTAAGACCATATTTACTATATATATATTATTTCATAAATATTATTCTTATATATATGTGCATTGGTTAAATATAGTCAATTGTTACCTTCAGAATTCTGAACATATTTGTATATAATGTTAATGAAATATCATGCGTTTCGTAAAATTTACTCGCTACTAAACAAACATCTAATGGCTCGTCAGACATATTAGGATATAAACTACAAAGAAATATTACGGTATGATTTTCATATTAAAATGTTGACTATTATTACGAGTTGCTTAATATACCGTACAGTATCTAGGTCGTGATCATTGATTTGAAACTCGTGAGACACTTACAAATAAATGACTCTTGATTTGTTGATTATATCTATTTTTATTACTAAATTAATGATTATGACGTCATATAAAATGACAAATATAGTTTGTCAATAGAATTGTTTTCATTTATTATGCCATTATGAATATTTTACTCTCTTTAGACAACTATATTTTCATACTCTGTTAAGAACAAATATTTTCATGTTTTTAAATATATCTTCTATGAAAAATAAGAAGAAGAAGAAAGTTTTAATAATACTGCATTCCCTTTCCCAAATATAATAGCACGTGTCTAATGTAAATAATTAAATTCGAACCTCGGCTTTCTAATCATTGCACTGATTGCAGCGGTAAAATATTATTAACAGTGCTGCATTATTAAAAATATATTCCCATATATTTTTTTTTAATTAGATGATAATTCTGTATATTTATTCGATACTGAGATTTCAGAAACAAGTTGTGTATGAGTTTACCGCATATCATGGCGCAGTCGTTAACACGCTTTATTCTGTACCAAGAGGTCCTGAGTTCGATCCAATTAAATCTACTTGGTTAGGGAGCACGCCCCCATTTATGATTTAAGCCTAAATGGACTTAACAAAATTATTGCAGATATAGTGTGGAAACCAACAAAAATTAAGTTGGATATTGATTAGTAAAGCTAACCTTTGGACAACCTACATACACCCCACCCCATTTTGTTTCTCCCTTGTCAAAAATATGCTAAATTTTGTTCAATTAATTTACCTTATGGAATCCTACACTGCAGTGTTTAAAAAAAA
>JAJNBT010019004.1:0-12815 GCA_028455955.1 Notopais sp. p TS-2021 | reverse complement strand
AATATTAAGTTTATTCGAGTATATTGGTTTAAGTGTCTCTCTCTATAGAGTAAATTTACCATTTATACAGTTCCAATTGAGCATCACAGCCAATCTTGACTGCACATTTATTTATCGTAGCAAAAGATGTAACAGAAATTTATTTTCGAGTGGTATAGAATGCTGTTTTTCACTGCATTAATCCATCGATACTAAATGCAATAAATAACTGGGTGTATTTGGGTGAACAGTCGGACAAAATTTATCTCCTAGAACAATTCGCAGACCAATATGACCATACATATATCACTGAAATATATATATTCATGAGAAAATACAGTTATTTTTTAAAATTTCGATTTTATAAGAAAATTAAGATTTTGTCTGATTATTTATTTATTTATTAATTTAAATTTCTGTTTCTAGAAAATTTAAATTTTAGAAAAATGATTTGTACCAATCATGAAGAATTATTTTATTTTGATGATTCAGTTTCTAAGGACAGGACATAAAATGTATCTTATTTCCATATTTAGGCTCATCCACAAGCTATTTTAAAAATACAAAAAAATGATACAATGCATTATGGGTTCGTGTACATTTTCTCCTCATCAGAATATAGCTGTAGTGCATCTTATATTGGTTACACTACAAATAAACTTTTGACTCGGACTAAACATCATAAATACTTAAATGTTAAGAGTTACCAGTCTGTCAGTGCCTTTTTTCCATTTTATATCCCAAAATAATTTACAGAAATAATGAGATAGAAGAAGTTTTGCCTATTAGCGAAATTTAATAATATACCGGTATAAATATTCTTCTAATACCATGTATATGTATTTTCTAAACAGCAAATATATCACAAATTTAAATAATTTACAGTATATATATCTGTCAATAATAACTTATTAATTTTGGTAATTTTATAATCTCTTTAGTGAATAAGTTATTTTTTGAAGGAATGTTCAAAAATATTAGATTAAGAAAGAAATTCTCGCAATCGAAAATCTATCTAAACAATATATTTAAATTATATTCAATTATGTAACTGAATGAAGGCAGTCCAATATTCTGTCATGTATTATTGATGAGTTTTCATTAATAATGTATAATTCTTATATAACGTAAGAGTGCTCGAAGTAATATAAACATTGGTGTTACCTATTGAAATACAGTAAAGTCACTTCTCTGGAATGAGGTTAATGTCCTTCCATAATTTAGATGCCATACAGCATACTGTAGAAGTAGATTCTGTCCAAATGAATTTAGATCTGGCAGAAATTTACATAAAAAATGGCTTTGCTCAAAAGAAACTCATTTACATGAGATAAACAGAATTTAAATTAAATTAAAAAAAAATTATGCAGTATAGGCTCACATTTTAGTGACTCTTTTATTTTTTTAATGTATATGTTTCATAGAAAACTTTGTTCGATTCATACAGTATTTTGTATGACTTTTTGCGTACAGTTATATTGAAATCTGCTCAATGCTACACCACCATTATCCATTGGGCCTTATTTTAGATTGGCAACTACTGATATGTAAATTTTATAAATGGTAACCCTATTCAATTTTCTCTGTTGATAATAAATAAACATATCTATCAATAGACATATTATATTGCATATACTCATATAAAGATTAAATTACATTGTAGGTAGCAGTATGGACCGATAAATAGACATATATTCCTAACACTCAACGAGAAGGTTAAACATATGATCATATTTTATTTTGTGAGTGGTTCTTAAAAATATGACAGGTATTTAGGCAGGTATATTACAGAATAAATATAGATTATAAAAGTTCTTCATTCAATTATTTACTCAAATATGTACATATAGATTGTGGCATAGACAATTATACTCAAGAAAAGCCGTGATATTGGTGAATATAGATTGTAGATATCGCATGCGATAATATAAATATAATATTATTCAAAGATCGGCCAAGTTTAACTGGTCGACGAAGCTATGAGCCTTACTTGCTTCAATTCTAAGGACCATATACCTCGCTAAGTTAAATCGTTAATGGGAACTTTCTTTTAATTTTAGATTAAAATTAATTGCAGTAAGAATCAGATCTACAATTTGAGTCAATAGGTCGGTTTAGACATACGAAATAATCTGACACTGAACACTATACTCGAGATCGTCAATATAATACTAGAAATGCAAATAAATATTTAACCCCGTGTCCCAATGTATAAGTCTGTTCAAATGAATTTCTAATAGAGGGGAATCTGTGAAGGGAATTATCATAATGGAGGCCTAAACCGATTGACATTGTCGTGTACATACGCAAAGTACAATTTATTCTTATTGAAAACCTAATTGTGTCAAATATATATTTAATAATTCACTCTATAAGACATGCTTTGCTCTGTTAATAAATGTTAATAACGGTGGTATAAAAATAACTATGAAACGGTTATCGGAAATTTCACCTATAGCAATTCACCGACGGAAAATTCACAGAAGAAAATTCTTGTCAATTTTCTTCGGTGAATTTTCGTCTGTGAATTGCTATCGGTGAATGAACCGCACACCCTATAAAACATAACAATAAAATAGTATAAATATCTGTAATTACTACCGAATACAGAACTATAATTTAAATACTATTAATAGCTGTACACTACAGTATATTTATAATGATTAATTACGATAAATAGATGTCATCGGCATTAAATGAAACTATATTTTAAAAAATTGTTGAAATATTCTAGATTAGGGATGGCGAATATGTACAATAACTCACGGGTCATAGAATGATCGACTTGCAAGTTTTTCTAACCACATGTCCAAAAAAGTGTACCATTATATATACACATCATATTATAATACTGCAGCTAATATACAGCAACAAGTTTCTGATTAAAATTAAAAATACTGTATAATATGTGATCTGATACAGTTACCGTATGTTTTTAAAAATTCAAATGTAACAAAAATTACACCTTGGTAGAAAAATAATTTTATTGATAACTTAGCTATTATACAAATACTGTATATGTAATATAAGTTTATACAGTAAAAAATAGAATACGAAGATTAATACTATACATGTCAAATAAGTTTATACAATGAAAAATACAATGTAAAGATTAATACTGTATATGTCAAATAACCAATAAACTTAGAATAGAAATAAATGAGTCCTAGAATAAACTGTAAATAACGTGGAGTACCTAGAGAATTTCAACAGTATTTAATGACCCTCAAAGTAACTCTAGAACTATTATCCGGAACAAAAGTTTATTTATATGTTCACCTAAGGGCTGAGTATTTGACATAGAACTCAATTCAAATGGGTTTTACGTTGTTATTCATCTATTATTTACTCGAGCTGCGAATTGTTTTGATTAAATTATCTTAGTTCCAGAGTGTTAAGTATTTTAATACATTTTATTTTAATTATTTTACTGAGTTTGACGCATCTAACTTTCTTTGTTTGTTGATATTAAACTTTAAAATATTCCTTCGTGCCCATTTTAATTTACTTAATGAAAAGACCTTGGAATTGCTTTTAAGATGTATATATTTAAAGCCCGTTGAAATTTTTTAAATCTGCGGAAAATATGAAATTAATTATTCTTAACGATTAGGATGGGTAGCTCACTCACATTGAAAATGAATGCCGATATGTTTAAAACATTACAGCATTGTAAGTGAGTTCTCCCTGGACTGCCACTTTTTGTACTATTTCCGATAGGAAGTTGTGCAGCCATCGACCTAGTGGTCTAGTAATGCCATTATTTTTTCAATTTCTGTAGAAGGATGTCATGAACTAATTTGTCAATGGCTTCAGCAAAGTCCAGCTAAATTACACCTGTATTCTGACCTTCATATATTTTCTCGAGAATGTTTCTATAATGGAAAAGTAATTGAGATAGTCATGAGTGTCCCTGTCTAAACACATGTTGACAATCATTTAACAAACCATTAATTTCTAGGAATTTGTATCAGTTTTAATTTGCTGTGAGGTGAGGGCTACCGGTCTGTATTAACTTGCACGACCTAAGATATATTTCACCAAATATTTGTATTTCTATAACAAATACATTATTAAGAATTATGATGTGCTACTTGGATATTAAATCAAATGAATTTGATACATTAATAGAGATAATAATGGCAACTATTATTAATATATTTATAGGGGTAACTAATATAAGATTAAAAGATTTTCAATACTGTATTATATATTTAAGTTAGTGCTATCAAACTAAATATCAATTGTAACAATGTTATATCTATACAATTGATATTTTATTTGAATGAGATAGGATTTACTAATTTAATCTTATTGTATTAACTATTCATGTGAAACGGGAACGCTTAATTTTTATTTTATTATCCCAGTTCTCAAAATCCATCCAAGTTCAGTAAATTTATCTATTTTTGGTTGGTTTCTTAATAAAAAATTGTTATGTTTTGATTTAGTCCTAATTGCTCCAAATCTCTATTGAAAATATTTAACGAGATAAGATAGGCGAAACTCGGTCAGTAAAATATTATTATACCTTCTTTGAAAACACAGATGAAGAGAACGAGAAAAGAATATTTGGAAATCGAAGACAAGCTCTCCTATGGGAATTCAATAGATAAACAGACAATATCCTCGTGAAATTTCCCACGTCTGTTGTCTACAAGTTTCTATCGATTAAATATGGAATGTTTTCAAATATTTTTTTACTGTACAGTATATTGAACTTTACTAATATTGTAGATATGAAAAAAACATTATGATGGCTGAATAAGTATTATAATTTGTTTATATCTAATCAAGGTATAACTGTCATAAATTTTAACATAAAAATCTATAGAAACTAGTTTTTTTATAATAGAAGTAGCTATCGATACAACAAAAATTCAATGCATTGAAAATTTATTTAAGAAATTGAATGGTGATTATAGTTGAACAATTAATGATTTTGAAAAAATATAATAAAAATAATTACTTACCAATTGATAAAAAATATGAATGGAAAGCATTTTTAAATTGTAAATAAAGGAAATAAATCAATAGTTGAAGATATATTAGAAAATGTTGATCCAATATATAAAATAATTGTCATGAAATGAATTCATTTCTAAAAATGTTTATTAATTTTTTCTAATATAAATGAATTTTTGATCTGTATAGCCATACTATTCATAATATTTACTTAAAAAGCTGATTCGAATTTATATACAATTAACCTTATCATTTATTATAGCTGCGGTTTCTGGTCATTAGGTAACAATATGTATTTTCTTATGTGTCTATCCAACCGAACTCATTCAATTTTCTGCTCAACTGATTCTATTCAGAGAATCAATCCCGTAATGGCATTTGAAGATAATATCACTTTACTTTAATTTACATTACGAGATGATTCAAATGTCTCTATTGTGTTGCATCATTTTGGTGTGAGACGATTTTATGATTGCTACAAGATCACTTCAAAGGGTGATACCATAGTTATTCAATATTTTTTAATGCTGTTTCACTGCTTTTAAAGAATCTAATCTATGAGTATTGATTTTTGTACTATTATAACACGAGTATTCATACAACAAAATCTGCTAAAAACAAATATTGAATTTATAAATGATATTATTTTTCATATTTTAATATGATCATGTATCATTTATAGAAAACTTATTCTAATTTTTTATATTCATAAATAAACGAAAAATAAACATATTAGTTTAACTTCAAAGCTACTGTATATTGGTTATAGCACAAAAATCACAATTGATTACCTTAATGTACAACGATATAATTTTCTTATCCATAAACAAAGTAGATATTTCTATATGATAACACAACAAACGATAAAAAGAAAAAGAAACAAGAATACGGACAATGTTTATATATTAGATATATATTTCTAATCATAAAATTAAATTGGAATCTTTTTAAAACAACAACGGAAATAATTAAGATCATATCATTTTCACATCGTCTAATCAAGTGAGATATTAACTTTAAAAATGAAGGTAATTAGCTTGACTTTTATTATTGGTATTATAGTTTCTACATCACTAAAAAATCAATATCAGCTTTACATTTACTGTAATTCTTAATTTGGTATGTTTCTCGTTACTACGAAAATGAAACTTTCATCAAGAGAAAATCTTTTTGATAATTATTTGTGAATTTAAGAAAATCAATGGTTTTAATATTTTGTACACGACTTCCATATTTACTGAGCGCTTTCCGCTTTAACAAAAGTCATCTTCAGAGTAACTGTACTATAATATAATATAACAGTTACTTTTTTTTCTTATCAACTCGTATACGTCATACTGTATAGTCGTATATCAAATAATTATTAAATACAAACAGTCGTATACATTTACAACATTAGATCCATTTTATGGCAATACTCCAAAAAACATTTTCTGAAAATCTATTTTCTGAGTCCTTGACAAAGTTTTTTTCATTAACAATTTAATTTATCAATCTTCAAGTATTTTGAATTAAGTTTTAATATTTTTTTTAAATGAGCTTTATCAAATCATATTTTTTTTTCATTGATGTAGCTTGTTTCATATTTTTTTATTCAAATATACTTGTATACTGTATAGATTATATGTCCAGAATTTTTTTCAATAACTATTGTTATCCTTGAAAAGTAATGCAAAATATCAAGTAAAGATGTAAGATTCAAAATATAATATCTAAATAAATGTTAAAATTATTTTTAATTTGTTCTCTGATTTGATTGAAAATAGGAATAGTGTACAAAAGATCAAAAATTATAAGGCTCGTTGACCTATATTAATTAAGAAAAAATATAAAAATATGTGAGTTCATATATAAAGTTTTACAAGAAAATCATGCTCCATTCCTGTGAGAATGTCTGGAGCAATATAATTGAGATCATCATTATAACATTAGAAATACAAATTAATAATTATCTCCATTTCCTGTTGTAAAATCTGTCAAATTAAATTTCTTTTATATAGAGGAAATTGTGAATGGAATAGTTTAAATGGAGGACTGAAGAATTGGCTTAACTCTGGGCTATTGAAAGTGGCCTATAGACAGAATATACTTGATACTTATATTGAAAACGAAATTGTAGAGTTTGACTCTTTGAATTTAGGTTCTTAATTGATACCGCTACATGCCCGATGAGTCATTGTTACTCTCTAACATTTAACAAATATATATTGAAATTAGATCGAAATTATGCAATTATATGTATCTTTATATCAATATTTTTTGTAAATAAAACATTTTTCATTATTCATAATAAACAAATATTATCTGTTCAGTTGTCTCGAATACTACTTGATATTATATGTAAATTTGTAACAATTTATAAATTAAAAAATAAATAAATTAAAAATACATTGAATAACCTACCAAGTGGGATAGGGGACGTTTTGGCATCCTAGTTTTGGCAGTGTAGTTCTGGCACGGCAGTTTGGGCGCCGAACATTTTTCGTTGCAGCCCATTATTATTATTAAATTAAATTTTAAATATTTTTTCATACCCAACCTAACCCAACCTTTCTTAATGATTAAATTACCAAATGAATAACTAAATAAAGCAACATTTAATTTTTAGAATAAAATGAAATTATAGTGAATAGATTATTTATTATTTGGGGCCAAAATAAATGTCGTCAAATAGGCCAACGATAAAATTACTTTGGCTCGAAGCAGCAGAGCCAAAATACGGGTGGTTAATTCAGAGAATGTAAATAGGAAGATGGTCGACCACTACTTCAAAAATGTGCCTCTCAACAATTGTCTATAAAACAGTTTTCACGTATATATGTAAGTTAACAAACCATTATTTGTTTAAACCAACCTTTGCGACAACCGGTCCTAATTTCACCTTTCGATTTGGGGTTTCTTACTGAATTTATTGGTTATATGGTATGTTACCGTGTATATATGTATTAAATTTACGTTTTATTACATTAATATACACTGAAATGTGATGAAATTCAATAAATGTCATTTTCATATTTCCATATGTTGCGCTACATATGTTCCTATTTCAAGATTTCCATTGTCTCATTTCATTCAATGTATTAATGCGTGAGTTCTTCATATTCTTATTTACTATTTCGTACTCTACGTAACTAATCCATCAACAAAGATAGTTTTCATGATCTTATTGAAATATAACCAAAATATATTTTTTTAGACTACGTTTTTTTCAAAAAGTTAATCCTAAAAATGAAAATTTGAACTTTACAATTAGTGTACGAATAAAATTTGTTAATTAATTTAGAAATATAAACTGCACCTTCATGGCATCTATATTGGATACACTGTGCTATAATTTTTGTAGATCGTGTATAGATTGGAAGATTATAGAAAATAATTTAATTGAATAATTACAGTCACACCTTTCTGTTTCTAGAATTTATAATAAATAACTACAATTATAATATTTACTATGGAAATTATTAATAATAATTTAGCCTATAACAAAATTAATTTATAATTTGGTAAATAAAATAAATAAATATACAGTATATTGTGCATCTATTATTATTGGTCAAAGTTGCCATTCTATATATAAACGGATCGGAACGAAGTCAGGTAAATTTCCAAAATTTAATCATTGAGACACATTATTTGCAGCCCAAAGAAGTAGATTATGGAGCCATCCTGTAACCCTTGAAAAAGGTCCTTTGTATATTAATTAGAGGCAAGATAGGACCAATTTCTATGGAAATTCCAGAGATTGGTCCCCTTGTGCCATGGACTACGTTAAACACAAACACTCGCCCACCTCGACAATTGGGTCGTAATATACGTATTGAGACTATGAATAGAAACCGATTTCTATGAAATTTTCATAGATTGCTTCCATTTATAATACGCTGCCCAAATGAGGAACCATGTGGCGGGAATGGGCCCTTGGAGACCGTTCATATCTTCGGCCCAATATAGCGAGTCGCTATCTGCCAGTTCTAATATAATTCATTTTGGCATAAACAAAAATAATTCTATAAAACCAGAACTACAATTTATTTATAAAGTAAAATTCTTTATAATACACTGTAATTTATTTGTCAACGAATCGTTCTGAAATTATTTAATTTTTAATTTAAATATATATATATATAAAAATCTTGCAAAATTTATTTTAGTGCCAAAACTAATTTTTCAAATATATGGTCGTGCCAAAATCGGCGTACAATTAAATATATCGAATATCTTCACTAATTTTAAAGTTTCACTGAAAAATTAAAATCGATTCATCTTAACTTTGTACAATTAAGAATGGGTGGATTAGCTTAATTAAATTAGGTTCATTTCTAATTGTATACTGTTTTATCAAGGATGAAAATGCACAAGTTAGATTGATTATGTAATTCCTGAATAGATAACTTTTAATTAACTGTAAGAGATTTAGAAAGCAAGTAGGAGAAGCCTTTAAGTGTGGCTGTTTGCACGGAGAGATTCATTAAAAACAACATTATTGCTCAGCGTGGTTAAAAAATTAGCTATTTTTGAGTTGAAATTAGCACTAGATGGAATATCGTCCAATATGTACTTACTGTAACTAGGAACTTAAGTAATAACTTTAAATGCTGGACCTTAAATAATTATTGTTGAGTGCATCATTAACAAAATTAGGAAATGTATACCAATTAATAGAAATTATTTTATATATTATTAGTATAAATTAAAAACAATACATTATTTATTAAATTAGAAAAAATATTATACAATAATTTATTCATAAGGCTTAGTCGCAATATAATAAATGGCACAATTGGACGAATATATTTTAATAAAGATATTAACGTTTCAAGAACGACTGCATCCATCATCAGTATGTACTTATAAATTGAACAATATAAAGTATGTTAAGTTAAATAAAAATGTTAATGCAGTATTACCATGAACTATAAAAAATAACTTGTGACTATAAAAATTAAATAGTGAATAGGAAATGAATAGTTAAATAATGAATACTATTTTAAATGACATAGTCATATATAGGAATATAATTACAGAAACAAAAGTTAAAATGTAGACCTATCAGATTTAAATATACTATTTATATCCATAAAAATAAACTCACTCTAGAATATAAAGAAATATTGATAATTTGATAGAAATTATTTAATTTTCTAGACCAATACATTATTCAAATATACATTCTATATTCGATATATTCCTTATACCCCACATCTTATAGCGTCTATTGTGACAATTTTATCAAAATGAATGTAGATGATTTATAAATTTAATATAGACTAACAATATTTAAGTTTTCTTTACAAATGTTTCTGCCCAATTCCGCTGTATATATATCTTTCATTAAGTTCAGGAGGATGGACTGTCAGTTCAAGAAAAAATGTTTTTTTTATGTTTTTTGCAACAATTTTAGCAAGTTCGTAGTTTCATTTTTTTCAGACATTACTTTTAATGAACATTTATTAAATGGTTGAGTAAAGTTTTGAAACATTTCGTATTAGCAATTTCATATTGTTTTTCTATCAAGTTACCATAACGATTGGCAACAATAAATTGACAGACATTACACCAATTCATTCTTAATGCTTTGTCTCGTATTTGCATGGATGAATACGTACTATAAGAATAAAAGTTTATTTTCATGCAAGACTGCATTGGGATCCTTAATTATATAATAAAGAAACAAATTAAAATGTCAATAATTTATTAGCTGCTATAAAAAAATTATATAATTTACATTTAATAATAGGAAAAATTAAATATAAAGGATATTAATATGACATTTTACGATATTCTGTCAAATGAGCAAATCACAAAAACACAGATTTTCCACATTTTTTTCTTCTTTCATATGTACATTATTTTATTCAACAATTTTGACAGCCCGTATGACTATATTCACTGAGCCAAATAAAATTTCGACTTTTCCTACAGATGCTCTTGACAGGCTCCTATTATCATGTGTCCTTGAATCTGACTTTTTCAAAGTCTATTTTTAACATGACTAAATCGGTGAAAATATTTCTATTTCCCAGTCATCCGGTTATTGTCACAGATTTATGGTAAGAAAACTAAACCTTATGAATCCTTGCATTAAAGACCGAAGTTGTGAAACTAATTCATTTTATCTAGGACAAAAGTTACTATCAGTATAGTCACAATTTTCATGCTTTTATTATCATCTGAAGTTTTGTTGATACATTTATATATATCTGTCAGATACATATTTGTTATATACCAATAAAATTCTTTATATCAGAATAGAGAATGTTTCAATTGCAGAACAGACAAATAAAACTGTTTATACTGTGTATATTCTATAGTTATTTTTATTCTGATGAATATTATCCGTAGGTTATGCGTGGGTCATAACTTACACGGATTATTATTTTAGTAATAGACTTTGAAATTCAAAATAATTGTAGAGATTTATATGTTATAAAATAATTGAGAATCTACATATGTTTTGAACGAATTAAATATGCAACTTTGAAAGACTCTTATTAGAATTATCTGAAAATATTCTAATTAATTTTTTAAATTAGATTAATAATTATTTAATTCTGCATAAATTATTCAATAGTGAAATATTGCAGAATAATATTTATTTTTATGTTGATCAATAATTGAATGGTTTTCCAATATTTACACATCTTTCAAAAACATGAAACATTTTTCTTTCGACGAGTCTGAAAATAAAGTGGTTGCAGCTAGCAGAAAATCCCTAAATTTAGTCGGTTGTCACGTTCACAAAGGCTGTAAAAGAATGAAAATAAACATTAATTTCATGTAAAAACGCGGCATGTTTTTTTACACTTGTGGCATAGAGAAAATCCATGTAAATTGTATTTAGAGGAATAATAGGGATAAATATATATTATACTATATATATAAATCGGAAAAAAGGAAATAGTATAGAGAGATGAATAGTGCTATGAGTAACTTTGGAGGAAAAAAACAGAGAAGTACAGATTATATGTTGGCTAAGCGTACAGGAATTACGTATACATTAATTTTATTTTATTTCTAGGTTTCACACCAGACATTTGTAAATATAAGAGTACATTTATGAGAGAATATGAGTGGATTTAGTAGAATATTTGCGGTGCAATACAAGTTTCGGTTAGGGCGTTTGGCTAATTTTGTGACGGTGGATATTGGACAAAAACATTAATGTATTGCGAGCATTACATTTTTTTTAAAAGATTACAATAAAATATAAAGTGTACAATTCAGTGGATCAAGTGTGTATCTGCAGGCGCTGCATTAAATCGGCGCACAACCGATGCCGACTCATCATCAATTAAATATCAAAATCAAAGGATATGATGGTGCAAATAATTTAAGTAGATTATATTTAGGAGATTTGGCAATAAAAAAGAAAGTATCCTAAGTGCTTATGTTATATTTAAGGCAACAGACAGTTTAACAAAAACTTTTTCAAATTAAATACTTTTATAAAACTGCACAATATTTTTACACATTTTATTTGTCAGTGCAAAAACAATGTGCTGCAGTAAATTAATTGACTTCTGTATTAGATGTAAAAGGAATAAAAAAAAGACTATGGCCTACTTGGTAGTCTTCTAGACATGAGATATAGTTGCATTAACATTTCGCTCTTTTGCCATCTGTTAAATAGTTCTCAAACATAATCTTTTTAAGTAAGTAAAAAGATCTAAATTAAAATAGGAAACGAATAAATAAAGTTATCAAATGATGGAATTAAGTAATCAAATGAAAATATTAAGCGATCAAATGAATAAATTAATAAATCAAATGAAAATATAGATTAACCAAACGAAGAAATTAAGTAATCAAATGAAGAAATAGAGAAATCAAATAATAATATTAAGTAATTTACCAAAGAAATTATGTAATCA
>JAJNBT010018894.1:0-14009 GCA_028455955.1 Notopais sp. p TS-2021 | reverse complement strand
ACACATACAAATACACAGAGCAGTTCAGGGACATATTTCTATATATATTTATTTATACAATTTATAAATAAAGAGAATTTTTACCTTTCAGTGTCATATTTGGCATTTTTAATATGGGAATAATGACCGATTTACTTTACACGTATATATCGTATTCTTAAGCGTATTTAAATATTAATTTATTTTAAATCGCGGAAAATTAATATTAAAATGAATTTTTAAAGGTTAAAATCGGTTTTAAAAATACTAAAATTTCATAGAAATTTTTTAAAAAGATTTTTATTATTTCGATCCGACCTTCACTTCCATAAACTGATATATTTAGTTTAAATTAGTAATATTAAACTGGAAAGAATACTTTCCCTTTGTCCATTTTTAAACCTTTTATTAATTGAATTAATAAGTGATTCTATTATCTCTGTCGTGCTAAAATAAATATTTTGATTCCAAAAAACAACTTTCCTTCTTGGTATCACAGCAACATTGAGATTTTGTATCAAACAACAACACCTGTTGTTCAATCCTACGCATTATCTACCTGCAATAATCATAAATATACAGATATAGGATTTATAAATTGGATAAATACTGAACATATTTTAATGTAAACATGTATTTTATATAAATTGAAGGGGTTTAACCTGAGAATACAATTTGTTAAACCACATTTCACTTTTATCAGTTAAGGAAATTTGTTTATAGTATTTGTTTGGAGAAGTCATTAATTTGACTGTTTTTTTGTTTATTTTGAAATTAGGACATTAATTTTTATGTTTTATGCAAGACGATATATAAATATGATTGTTATAAGTTAGTTGACCTAAATAAAATAATATAAACATGTTATTTACATATTTCTAGTAAATAAATAAATTAATAATTTATTTCATTTTAGATCTACTGACATTTACACCACCCTCAATGTTTAAATACGGTATATCATTTATTAAAAATGAATATAATTACATGCATGAAAAAAACGTACTGTAATATACCTAATCAATATATATATAAAGTCCAGAAAAAATAATTACTAAAAAGTTAAAATCTATTAAGTAATTTAATTATATTATTAATTGATTTCTTATCAAATCCCTCATTAAATAATTAAATTAGTGTGCTAATATATATAAGGTCATTCTATTTCTAGCAGAAATATTCCTAATTATGCTTGACATATAATAAGAAAATGCAAATTCTTAATACATAATTGATAATTTTAATTCGATTAAATAATTTCAATAATTTATTATCTAAATTAAATAATTTATTATCTAAATTAAATTAAATTATTGATATGTTGTTGACAATAATTATTATAGCGACATGTTTTCAAGGTTGCTTGATTGCATGATTGCTTGTATGCTTAAAAATTGCACGCTTTCCTTTTTAGCAAATTATTAACATTATATATGGTTAGTTGCAACAATAAATGATATTTAAGGTGTTATCTATTTAAAGTGCCAATAACCTGAAGGCTAAAGCATGCATGCATGAAACAAATATGTTTTCAATATAGTTGACCGGCGGCATTTACAGGAGATTAATTTAATGAACTAAGTTCATTCAAGCTGATAATAAATTATATAAATAGCTCATTTTTATTTATTTATTGAAGAAAATAGACTTTAAACGTAATGTTATGACATATAGACAGAAATAAATATAATTTTATAAATAATATTACTAACATATTATTTATTTATGTATTAAACCTGTATAGTTACAATAAAGGTTATAATTTACAGGGTAGTCTCACAGTAATTCAAAACAGGTACAGCGAGCCTCATAGTTTTGGGTATTGAGTGTATATAGTTGATTTAATTTCCTAAACATAAAATGATACAAAGCAGAAATATCTTTTGAACAAATGCAGAAATTTCAAATAAGCCGATCGTAAATGCATAATTAAATTTTAATACACTTTATACATGATCATAAAGAAATATGTTCCTAACATATTGTCTGACATTCCAAACTTTCTATAGCGATTTTTTGCAAGATGTTAGAATACCTAACACTCTCGAACCATAATTCTGACTGACCCATAGAACTAGGAACAATATGATTGAAATAACTCTGGCATTGCATTGAAATCTAAATAATAGAATTTCCTCAGAATAACATTGAAAGTTAAATAAAATTTATTTCTTGGTAGAATACTATCACACTTCTTCAACAACCTTGGTCAATAATAAAACCTAAATATTTTGTTTAACACATTTTAGTTCTATATTATGTACCAGTATATTAGGAATATAATCGTTTATATACAGATATCATCATAAAACAATTTCATAAAGACAGATTTTTTTAGATTAAGGCAAGATTTAATTCAGTTTATATTTTATAAATAATGTTCAGATTCTCACCTGTTCGAAATTCTTAAATTATCTCGACAATCAAATCTAATGAAGTCAGCTGTGGACAGAGACCAAAATCTGCAAAGAAAATGTTTTATTAGTTTTAAAATATAGAATTTTGCACCTATTTAAATTTAAACTTTTACATTTATTTCAATATAAAATTGTATACATAATGCTTTGTAATTAACACCGTACTAAATATTTAAGAAAATCATTATAATATATTCTGTTGTTTTATATCTTCTCAAATATCATTTTCACTCTTCAGATATATGTTTAAATAATAATAATAAATGCAAATATTTAATATAATATCGTTGAATATTTAATATAATATCATTGAATATTTAAAATCCATTGTTATGTAAGTTTAATAGAAATAAATTTATCCTTTGAATTGGGCAATTTGGTACAATGGTTTAATCTAATGCTATTGTGTTTATTGTAAAAGATCATGCATGAAATGATGCATAAAATAAAATAACATGCATTGTTATTGTCATTTGTTAATTATATTCATGATATGAAGTTAGAAAATATCTTAATAAAGAGATATATATATTTGTAATTGTTACATTTTATTATATATAACTGGTTATATTCTTTTTATTTCTTATATTTGAGATTGTAGAACTTCGCTTCCATCAGTTAAGGAAGAATGAATTTTTGTCAGTTAACCACCTCCGCAACATATAAACTTCATGATGGCGGAAATGTAATAAAGACGTGCGCGGATATTAATAAAATTAACAAACTGGCTATAATTTGCATAAGAGATGATAAAAGTACAATATTAAAGGCAAGATACATCTTAATTAAACCATCATTAATATATTATGATGTACCTAACAATGAATAATAACTCTTATAATTAGTACGTAGACATTATATCCTTATAAATGACCATGTTTAATTTCTCAATGTCTTTTTAGTCAATTCAATATTCTCGCATCAAGGTCAGTCGCTTTAATAAAGAGAAATATATGTACTGTACGACCATTAATTACTTATATTATGTATGTCTGTGTGTCACGTTACCTGTATATATATAAATATATATTGTGTGTATCGCTATGTATGTGCGTGTTTGATTTAAAGAAGAATCTCGTTGCAATGAAAGCGAAGCATCTCATTTTTTTAATGTGTCAAAATCACGAATGCTTATCATCAAATTTAATGTGTATTTTCACGTGACTGTAGGTTACCAAGCCTGGGATCATCAAGATACCGAAGAATGGTCATCTCCTCATTTTTTAATTTGATCAGAATGATGATTGTGTCTAAAGTTCCGAAGTCAAGATATTTTAGTTGATTATTTTATTTTTAGTTAGGCCTATAAGCGTTTTCAGATTCCAAAAATATAAATAAAAAGTGTACATAATTTCACTATAACCGATATTAACGATACAATAATAAAAAATCAGAATGAAAATAAGTATCGAATTTTGGTATTGAAGGATGAAGTATTTGGGATAAAAAAATTAATTTATAGAATCCTAGAATTTAATACATTTCTTGTTGAAATTGATGTCCAATTTTTTCTTTGTTAATTTTACTTGAATCTTTTCATGTTCTCTAAAACATTGTTTAGTTCCAGGTTTTATTATCTTGAGAATTGAGTAAGACAACCATCTTGCTGCAAATTTATTTACTGTAATATTTCGGAGGAAAACTGATCGCTCCATCTGTTTTACTACTTAAGTTAAAATTTAGAATGTCCAAAGAAAAAAATTAGAGATCGATTTCAACAAAAAAATGTATTGAAAATAATTTGTTGCCAAACTACATTGAATCCTAGAATTATAATAGAATAGATTGTTGGTATAGGTCGTTAATGCTAAACTACAAAGTGAATGTAGGTTTATAACACAAACAATACAAATTTGCATTTTTTAAAGTATATTCAGATATTGTAGTTAAATTACGTCCCATTATTAGATATTGAATAATGAAAGTTTGATAATAATTCTTAGATCTGCCAAAAAAAACATAAATTATATACGATAACAAAATAGAATTGTAAAATAGTGTATTTTCAATTACGATTATTAGATATAATCGATTGGAAACTGATTATCTAATATATGTATAGAAAAAAATGTAAATTTATAGATACGATATTTAAATCAAGCGCATGACGAATATTCTGTTTGCGTTGGTAAATTTAAATATTGCAATCAGTATATCTCTTATGATATAGGACTGAAATTTAGTTTACTTTCCATACTAAATTTTCATACACTGTTGAATTAATTTCTTTTCTTTTGTATGATATTCATTATTTTTATAGTTTCTAAAGATTATTCATACTAAATCAAAGATGCACGTTGACCCTTCATTGACCCACGTGCCCATATTTTAAAGTGGTACGCTATTTATTCATGTTAAGGTTCATTTCACCATGATCAGAAATTTGCATGGTGGCTTTTAACCCATGTCAAGATTACATGAACTGCTTGCAAGCAGTTCATGTAATCATGTTTCTATGTGAACTTAAGTAATAGTTTCGCTATTAAAGAAGTAAGAAATATGTACCAAAAGGTATTAAAGAAATACAAAAAATTACCAAAGAATAGAAAATATCAGATGCATTATACAGTATTCCACAATTTATTAAATTTAATATACAATTGTTGTCTTTATTACCCGAACGAAATATAAAGAATTTTATAAATTATTTCACAAATATTATATATATATTTCTTAGGCCTAAATCATCGACTTTTATCACTACGAAATGTTTCGCTCATGTACAATTGATTATAGACTGAATAAGAGCTTAGAAGAAATAATTGAAGAGAAGCACAATCTCTAAAGACTGACATTGAACATCATTATAGATGAAATCTTATCCCCGTGTGTGTGAAGATGATCAAAGTTACTAAATTATTAAGGGTCACCTTCATTTAATCATTTTTTTAATTTATTTTCTCCTAAAATGATATTAATTACCTAAAGAAATAATATTACAAAAGACTTTTTTTATTAATTGAATAAAATTCATAAAACAATTCTTACATTTATTTATTGTAAATAATTGTAGAAGATAGAATCATTAATTTTCATTAATTTTTATATCGAGACTTCTAGCTGCTGTTTGGGCACTTAGGTATCAAGGTCACGTGACCTAATGCCCAATAAAATAGATGCCAAATAAGGAGTGAAACAACATGGCTTGCTACTTGATTGTATTTCTAAATGCCAATTAAAACCGCTAGCTATTGTAATCTTTCAAATAAAACCATATATGGTTTTTAATTGGAGATAAAAAAATTAATATTTTTATTATTCTCTATGAATTAAGATATAAGATGGATTCTCATATATGAAGATTAATATATGCAAATTTTCCTGTGAGAAATTTCATTTTTTATTTTTTATATTAAGAATTTCTTTTTTATAGTCTAATTATATCCGATAATTAATGCAAGATTGAAATAAATACCTTTTTTTACCCCAATCATAAATTTGGAAATGGGCAGCTTGTACATGAGCATGGAATGTACCCTTGTACATTGTGCCCAATAATTAATTGTTTCAATGGGGCACCAGAGTAAAAGTACACAAAGTCCCAATTATGTTGCGGTATATTTCAAACATGTAATTAAATGTTATTATGATAAAATTTCAATAAATTTCTAATATTTCATATTTGGGAATTTAGAATGTGTACCATTACTATTATTTACTAAATATAGAAAATTTCATCAAGATATATTATTTGGAATAAATATTATGCAAAATATATAGATATAATAAAAACAATTAAAAACATACACATTTAAACTCGCATAATCATTCTTTGTATTCATTTTTTAAATCTATAATTTGTTTATTAAAAATAAATTGTAAGCGACTATTAACTTTTAACAGTTAGACAGACCATAGATTATATAATAATATATGTGAGAATAACTGTAACTCAGTTATGCCATGGTGTTAATATCGATTTAATTCTATTTTTTTATCAATTACGCTGTGGGCTTAAAGTTTATATATTGCATTATTGCAATGTTGCATCATTCATTGCTTTTTCAATTGATTGTCTTATTAAATACAACATATTGTGATATAAAATTAAAACAATAGATTATTTATTTAAATTTTTAAATTTTGATTAATTTTAATAATTTATAAATGAAATTAATAACATATTTTTAACTATTTTTATTAAATGGAGTTGTATTTTTATGTGAAATTTTAATATAAATTTGATCAAAAATGGATTGTCTGCTTCGTCTTCTTACATATAGACTATTTATTTTGTATCGATATATGCACATATTTACAGTACCAGTGCCAATGCCAATGGCACCTGATAAACCGAATCAATGGAAACAAACAAGATAAAATTTCATGATTATCAAAAATTATTTCCAGCCTAAATAAAAGATAGGGAAGGTAATTAGAAATATTTTGTCCCGCAATCTCATTATAATCTTTCCATTGACAAATAACGAAACCAAAAGTAAAACGTCGAAAGTGACTCGCTTTCGTTTCGAGAGTTGAGTTATTTCATTTCTAGCAAAGTCGATTCATTTCCTACTCATAAAAACAGCAACGCGGACACGGTTATACATCTAAGAATGTGCATTGCAAGCTCTCATTGCTGTAAGTTGCAAGGCCACATCTTCTGTTCACACCTGGATGAAAAATCATACGCAAATGTTGTCAAACTTGACTTAAACCTAACAAAAACTACATATAATGTTATTTTTTTCAATATTTGTTAATTATCCCATTCAAATGACAATTTTTAGGGCCACGAATGTCCCATTTTAAGGCATCTGGGTCGCATTTGACCATGAGTGTTGATCACACGCGGCAGCTTCGTATAGTGGAGACCTTCAGATACACCTCTCACTTTCATCCGGCACTGGCACAATATATTCGCTTCATTTATTTCTTCCTTTTCAAATTATTCTCATTTTGAGTCTTTCTCATCTGTTACATATCTCATTTATTTTCTCCTATTTGTATCTTCCATTATTTCATATCTCACTTATTTTTCTTATTTGTTAGTCTCTATATATATATTTTCAATTATTTTATTTCATTCATTTACTTTTTTCACTTGTATTCTTTCTCATCTGTTTGTCTCATATTTATTTTATCTTATTTCTATTCTCACTGAGTGCCATTTATTCGTGTTATTTATTTTCTCTTATTTGATCGCTCGTATAATAAATCTATAATTTATGACCATTAATCTCATTTCAATCTCATTTATCATCTTGGATGAAAAATTATAGAAATATTTCACTCGAACAATTCAATGAAGCATTTAGAAATATATTAAAAACAAATAAATAAAACAAATCAAATTTTAAATCAACCATCGATGCAGAATTTATTGTTCCATTCTGATGTCATTTAATTCTATCGAAAGTCGTTATTTAATCATGCAATTCAATCTGAAAACTACAATTTTATCATGCAAAATCCATTCCAAATTTCATAGAATAATAATTGTTGGTGTGCCATGCATACAAATAAATATTATCAATCGCTTCCAGTAATTTAGTCTACATAAGATAGGTGGGCGGTATTATTTTAGCGTAGGCAGATATTTTGGACGTTTAATAGGAGTCCATCCCTACTGGTATGTCGCTCGTGGGTTTCAACTTCGTTACGTCATCGGTATATTTAAGAGTGCATTTTTACCCTAATTAACACTAAAATGCCTTGAAAAATACACGTATTTATCGAGCAGGTGGTAGTGGAAAATGTTTCTTTAATACATCTTAAAAACGGGTTTTATATACCAGGTATAATAACGTTATACGTATTTAATTTTGGTGTTTTTTTTAGGAAATAATATCTTAAAACACCCGTCATTTTATAATGATGTTGTTTGGAGAAGGATCGAATGTACAATTAAATGAAATATATTGTTCGCAACTTCGTAGGTAATGAAAATAAACAAATATTAGCATTTGTTAAGAAAATTATTGAATTCATTTATATATAGAAAATTGCTGAAAATTATAATTTTGTATTTTAATACTTGATGAAGGTTATTTTTTGTAGAAATAATCCAAAAAATAATTGAAAGTGAGAAATTATTATTGAAAATAAATTTAAATTTAAGAATATAAATTTTAAATCCTATAATTTTGTAGGAGAAAAAATTAACTTTCAAGTGAATTGAAGTTAAATTTATATAAGATTGCTTTTCTTTTACATATCATGATAAGCATCCGATAATAAAGTCCTTTTAAAAATCCACTGATACATTTGTTAAGTTCTTTCTTCGTGGTGGCCTTTCTTATCTTCTTAGTGGACACGTGTTTTTATATGCAATTATATACATATTTTATGTCTTTATAGTTTATCGATTTATATTTATCAGAGACGGGTTAAATGAAAGTATTCACACGAGATGCATAGAACGAGCGTGAAAATTTAATAACAACTAATTTTGATTTTAATTATATAAAGCTACGTAGCAATATAAATACTTAAATAGCGTGATAAAAATTACATACGCATGGAGTCGATGTTTGGATAAGGAAATGGTGTAATCATTTCGTATATTATAAAAACTGATATAAATTACATATAATTATTAAGGGAAAAAATCGATCGCTAATTGTTTTTATAAATGTTAACTGATTAAATTTATAAATTATGTAACTAATTTTTATATCCAATTTCAAGTCGATATCTTAAATATATAATGTTATGTAAATTATGTAAATTACAAAAAATGACTTGAATTAAGAAAGGAAATTAATATTTAAAATGTGAAATATAATAAACTTGGTAGGTAATGAGGTACTGTCTACCTATTAGGTAACTTTTAATCATTAGTTATTCTAACAGGTAACTAGTTATTCTAGCAAGTCACCATTAACACTAATAGTTAGGTAAGGTTAGCTAATTTTTAAATAACTTTCTAGTTAAATTCACTTCGGAAAAATACTGCTGAAAATATAATATAGAAGAGTTTATTACAAAGATAATATTTTTAATTTTATATAATCTTTTCTTTAAAATTTTGACCTTATGCTTTGGTCCAAAAATGAAATAATGAAGAACTTCATCGTATAATTTCTTAAATAATAATGAACAGGAAATAAGGAAATAATTCTTGTCTTTAAAAATAAAATTGAAATTAGTTGAAGATTAAATAGATGATTCTTGGATATAAATAAGTCATAAATATAATACAGAGTCATGACAAGCAACCTTGATTGTTTTGACGCCATGGGAGACATCATTCATTTTTACGTTGAAATTTGACGACCATATTAAATTTATGAAAAATTGATGCATTAATGAAAATGACATGTCGAAATTCTATTATGAATTACGTGTTATTTTGGTCGAATTATCTCATTTATTTTAACTAAATTGAAGTAAAAATAAGGTTTTAAATTTGTATTTTAAAGATATTTTAGTTCCGTTGTTTCTAGATGTAATAAATTACGAGATTAATTCTATTTTAAATGATGTATTGAATTTTAAAATTAAATAACAATCGAAGTTCCTTTTTTAATACATAGAAATATATTTCATATTAAAAAAATATCAAATATAACCATATATCAGAGTTATAGATTGTATATAAACTCATTTCAACTATTAATTAGTCTCAGTAAATACATATTACAGCATAACAAATGTTATGTAAGTGTATATAAGGCAAAAAATCCTTTGCGAGTTCATTTTTCTCACGACCAAAATCCCATCTGCGTGTTTGTCTGCTAAAAGTGCTTTCTATTTCATTAAAACGTGCGTTATGAACAAGAAAGGAAAGAATCGTAACGTACAATTATTAAAAATACTTTTGGGTTTTATGAACACACTAAAACGTCTGTTAAAATTCGTGCGTAGCAATAAACAGTTTCGGTATATTGCTTGTGTTAAATACCTCGCTTATTGCATAACTAAACTCTCCAATTATATGTCGAATATATATTATTATGACTATAAATTCTCTTATAAATGCATTAAATATATTTCATATAAATTTGTCATGATAATGAGGTATGAATTCTTATGAGCTTCACTTTCAGGGCAATAAATATTCGTGTAAACTCTTCTTAAAATTCATTTTTTATAGAAATGAAAAATGAGGCTTAGTCATTACATTTATCATTATTTAAAAATAACACTCTCTTTATAGTGACCTTCACAATATATTTATATATCTGATTGGTTATTAAAAGTATAAGAACAATATCCAACAGACAATCGTATATACTTATATTGTTTATATATTATTATATTTTAATAATTCATAATGATGTGTATATATAAATATATGTATTGAGTGCATTGCCCTAGCTTAGTATTTCTGAAATGTGGGAAGTATTCGAAAATATTGTTCAAAATATACAGTATATGTGTGTGGGAACATAAAGATTGAAAAAAACATATTTTTAAAGTGTTGTTCTTTTTGTTCTTGTCTGAAGTTTCACTTTTAGATGGATATGAAATTCCATATCATTCTTTCTCATCGAGGTATGTCAATCATTGCATAATTTACTGGTAAATGACATACACACGTTTCTTTCATGTGACAAATAGAGTCGTGGATAGTGAGGTGCTCTGTTACTCTCAGGTTCAATTTTGTTATGGGAAAAAGTATATTTTGAAATAATGTTTTATAAAAGTAAAAAAGTCTTCTTAAAAAATGACAGGTTAATACATTTGTCATTATTATTATTTAATAAATGGCATAAATATGACAGATTTTGACAACGTCGACCATAATTATGTTACATTAGAAGACTTAAAAAATAATATAATTATTGCAATTTGATATAAATACATTTGAATCACTCGAATTATCCTCATTAGAAATTAACATACAATTAATGCATATAATTAGGTATATATAGATAACAGTGATGATGAAATCGCCAGATAATTGGCATAAAATGCATAATATGATATGAAAATAACTCGATAATTAATGGC
Source organism: Notopais sp. p TS-2021 (assembly GCA_028455955.1). Lineage (NCBI taxonomy): Eukaryota > Metazoa > Arthropoda > Malacostraca > Isopoda > Munnopsidae > Notopais > Notopais sp. p TS-2021. Next base: position 2,715 of record JAJNBT010018894.1, on the reverse strand, counting down.
CAATGAATTATATGAAATGAAAATATGCCCAATTATACATCAACAGTTAATATACACTGGCTTATATATACAGTATACTGTACTAGCATTACATAATATTAATATTTCTGGACCCTAATAATATTTTTTACTGGTTCTTAATAAAGAATATATTAGTGAGAGAGCATATGACTAAAAAGGTCACAATAGTAATTTATATAAATGATAAATCAATGCATTTCACTTAATTAGTTATATGTTATGCGTAACCTTTCTCTAGTAGATAATTATATTAATAAATACATGTTTATATCTAATAATTGATGATATATGTGAAAATAATTAGTGATAATTTAATTTACAATTATTTTTATTCAAAAGATATTATTTTCTATTTAAATATATGTAAAATGTATTTTTATTTTTGTATTTTTAATTTCATATTTTTTATTTCATATTGGTATGTATGAACTTTCAACTATATTTATAAGTATGGTGATTTAAAACTGTTTACTGTGAAATATATTGGAATATTCCTTAATATTCATTACTAAACTACAGGTTGCAGAAAAATAAATCTCATTTCCTATGTTTTTAAATCATCTTTAAAAAGGAAATAGCTCGAAAGATGTGCAACTCATTGCAAGATTTTCAATTATGTCTGTATTTTCCCGATTTTGTACTTGTACCATGTGACGAATCGCTAGTCCGCAATGAATATTTTTTATAGTTGCCTTTATAAATAGGATGATTGGCATTGGGTACAGTAAGTTGGCATTAAGTACACGAGTCTTCATAGAATTAAAGAGGATTTTATGCAATTTTTAGATGGAAATTGATAAAATCAACATCATTTAAGAAATTAATATCGTATTAAACAAATGAAGAAGTTATTTATAAAAATAAATATCAATTTGGTTAATAATAACATGAATAGTTTCATTTTATTTCTATATTAATACATGAATATGACATCATGTTGAATTTTGATTTATATGATGTCATATTACCTATAGATTATTTATGCTGTAATAAAACATGAATCTAAATTGCATAATTTCTATTTATCTACTGTATATAATTCAAATTATGACAGAATGTACTGGCTGTCTGTATATTTACCGTGTCAATTTAGCATATTGTATACCACATCGCGTGTCATGGACCAATATATAATGAATAAATTCATAAAAAACATGAGGCCAATGTACAAGATGCATTAAAGGAGTGATTTTATGTAGAAAACACATATGCTTTCAAATTATATAATGCATTTGAAGGACCTTATATGAATATATTGTTCTTTTAATAAGATTTTTATACTTTATCTATAACAAAGGTATATATGTAGGTATTCCTATTAAATTATATCTATATATAGAATTATGTGACTTATTTGTGTCTTATATTTCTATATAAAAAAAATGATGTACCATCTGCATAATTTAAATACACAGATGGTTATTACAGTAAACGAAGAAGGTTGGATTTTTATGACGAAATTTTAATGGATACTTGGCACTCGGCACTCACTTTCCATTACAGAAGACACGAATGGCACTTAGGAGATCTCTTGTTGATTCTATTTTGATTTGTATCAGCTCTCGTTGCGTCACTTTCAAAAATTAATTACAGAGACAAAAATTAGAAACATTATTTTCCGTTTTATGATCTTTGTAAAATTTGTAAATTTGGAGGATTTTTATCAAAATATTCCAATTTTATAATAAATTTCAATAAAAAATGTCAAAGTAATTTTGAATTTTAATTTGCGTTCTTTAATTCCTATATAAATTTATGAAAATTTGTACTTAGTTATTACAGACTATATTTATATGCGGTATATAAATATTCAAGGTGACTTTGTGTCTTGGTGAAAATAACCGGGATTGAACATTGCAGATGAAAAAAATGAACTATAATCTTATATAAATAAATAAAGGTTCAGGTAATGGAAGTGGAACGATCAGTTCACAAATATAATTGACAATGTTCAAAAAAGCTTAAGGAGCATTACCTCAGCATCAATATTACATATTTTCAGTCCGTCATAAAAACATTGTAGTCATAAATAATATTTAATTATTTCTTGTATAAGAAAATAGTTTTTACTTAAAAACTAAATTACATATTTAGAAAATGGATATCAAGTCGTATAATTTACGTAAATCTTTTCTTGATCCATCTGGTGCCAGCATTTAATTCACAGCTGGTATCAATCCATCTGTACTTTATTTTACGTACATTTTTCTACCCAATCATGCAGTCAGTTCCGTATATCCCATAAAGTCACCGTGTAATTTACTAGAACTATATACGGCTTATAATTCATAACTATTGGTGTAAATGGATTATAAATGTACATAATCGACCACCCTTGTCGTTCTTATATTTTTTTTGTATGATACAGGTGACAAAGACCAATTAATAATAGTATATTATTTCGCCTGTAAGTTTTGAGCTAAGATTGCATATAATGAGTTAATTATTTATATATATATGTATCCGCTATTTTGGGGTATTTCCGTTTTCAGGGCATATGCGGAAAAGAAAACAAGGTCGCCTATATTTTAATGGGGGCACTTTTCAAAATTCGTTTCAGATCGTATGATTATTTCTTAAATTTAACTGTATTTTAATTGCTATATATATATATATATATAATATAGAACGTTGAATTCTCTTTTTTTATCACCTTTGATAAAAATAAAGATTTATCAAGTATATATCTCGAAG
>JAJNBT010018852.1:0-10107 GCA_028455955.1 Notopais sp. p TS-2021 | reverse complement strand
AAGGTAAACTGAATAAAAATGTATACTATAATTATAGAACAAATAAGTAATTTTTCAATTATGCGGCCCGTGCCATATCAATTTTATGAAATTCGTCCCGCCACTGAAAACGAGTTTGACACCCCTGGACTAGAATGAAGTAGCATTATTGAAGTGGCGCAATTGAATTATATATCAGTTAAATTTTAAAAATATTAGCTCTAAGAAAAGGAAAGTTGTACCTTTCGAAATGTTACAACAAATCACGTAAACAGAATGCAATTAAGAAAGAGATATATTACAAATCTTTAGGTTTTCTAGTTAGAAATGATATTATATACGTAGAAATTTGGATAAAATCTAAGTACAGTAAATAACAAATATATTGATAATCCAGTTGTTATCTATACCAAAGTCCTCAAGGAAAGATGAAAAACATCAACTGTTCGACATAATGTAGAAGTCTTACGTTTTAGTAAAGCTAGGAATATCAGGTATAAGTCGAGATAAAAGTTCTTATTTGAATCCTAACACTATATTTTTTTTAATTAAATATATGAATTGGTAATAGACTTTCATGTGAAATTACATTTAAATTAAAGATTTATTTATTATATATAACATGATAGCATATATATATATAGTTATTGTTCTGAGAAATATTTATTATTTTTATACAGTTTGATTTTACCTTGATTGGTTCAAGATTTTTGTACTACAGTATCAATGAGTACAGTACTGTTATGTACTTTTTGCTTCACTCGTTTAAAAAAACGTGTCTCCGGTTTGGTTACCATGGTGACGTTGTTGTTTACATTCTATAAACCAATGATAGGAAAAAGAAAGTGTCAAAGGTAAAAAGCGTTCATTCTATTTATAGTTAAAATATTTGGAACTTATATATAGTTTTTGAAAAACAATAATTATGTGTTGTATAGACCTATAATCTTCTAATTATTTTGAACGTACAAAGATGGAAAGTGGAATGTCGAAAGATGTGGATTCCCAAGAGTCTGGAGTAGAAGGAAAGTCTGAAAAAGAAACTTCGTCCGACCAGAACACCTCTTGCGCCAAATTAGAACTGCAATTATTTGAAGAAAAGGTAGAAACTCCTAAGGTTGATGTTCCAAATGTGCCAAAGCAAACTAACAAAAAGGACCAAAATCTTCCACCAAAAGTTGATCAACCAGCTGCTCAAAATAATTATATCCTCGAACAACGTCACGCCAAAACTACATCTGGCGAAGAAAATAATGTCTTTCACCAGAAGGATTCCGTCGATAAATCTCAAATTCCAGAACGAGATCGAAAGGAACATGTGATAAAATCATCAATTGTGGAAGATTTTCCAACAACTTCGATGAAGCAGAAATCACCACAGATTCGAGTTGTTTCTAAGGATAAGTTTGTCAAATTTGATCCAATGACCAGAGATTTGGATTACGAAATGTTGTTTAATAAAGCCAAAAATGATGAAAATACTATCGAAACAGTCAGAAAATCCCGGTCCAAGTACGTATTTGTCAGATACAATAATTAATACATGTAAATAAATTTGATTATTTTAATGATAGTTGAATATCGTTCTAAATTTAGACTTACTCTTAAAATAAGTGACTATAACTACATGTTTGAGACTTTAATTAGCTCTGGTCTATATAATTTATAAGGAAACTCGTTTATATAGAGGTCAAAAGTTTCTACGTTTCTATTAGGAGGAAGACACAATATTTTAAATGTAAAGTACGGTACTGTAAGTTATGGAAAAAATATTCTCACGATGATGTATACCAAATTTAAAGATATACAATATCTCTGAATGTTCTAATAAGAATGATTATTCATTATGCGGGAAACATTGTTACCTTTTTTAGGCTCTATTTTACGTTTAATCGTGACCTGTAAAACAGATTTCTTGTTATTTAGAATTTTTTCTAGTTTTTGATATTTGTAACATACTTATATATAGGAGCTAATTACGAAATAAGAATGAATAATAAGCTATTTATGATCTTAAAATACTACAAGCACATAAATAATTTCTCAAATACTTATTGGACACCCTAGTACTTAATAATGTTCTCCATCCGGGCCAACCATGCATGATAAAGACATTTCAGATTCAAGTGAAGAACATGTGTATATACATATATATATATAATATACTTTATTTAAAAATAAAAAAATTCATAATTCGAACAAAAATAAATATGCTACAATCATCTTGCAGCGCGCATCATTCGACACGCGATCTATATACTGTAAATTATACAGAGGTCGATCTATTTATAAGACCAAAATGAGATTTTCAATGCATTTACACTTGTGTTCAATGATAATAAATTGCCATAACAAAAAATATAAGTATGTAACGCCTCCATAATTTGAAATCATATTTATTGATATATTTGCATTGAATATTTATATAGACACAATGGAACGGATAATAATAATCTATATATCGATTATGTAATATAAATATATAGTTATGGTATGAATATTTGATTGATTTTAATAATTTACAGATCTTGCAATTTTTACAACACGAATGTAATTCCCGTGGATTGGTTAGGAATTCCTTTATCATCGTCCACTCTTCCAGATTTTAAATCTACAACGAAAAAAGATTTCAAGATTCCCGATCCATTTGATGTGAAAGAAATTAGGCCCCAGTCTGTCAAGTCGGCGAGAAGTTCTGTCAGAACGTCATACGATCAGGTAACAAATCATATTTAAAATACAATGGTGCTTTAATAAAATAAAATATAACCATATCAATTTTGCAGTTTTCCAACCTTCAATGGATACCTCAAGATTTAATTCCTAAGGGCTTAGGTAATGGGCATAAGGGTAAAAGAGGTCAAATGTCAACGCTTATTCCTCATCCAAAAAGTTCAATATGGAACGTCCCAGAAACCTATGTCAACAAAATCAAGAGATCAGACCCGATGGAGTACTTGAATTTACTTGATCCAAATAACAAAATTTCGTAAGTATGTGATCAGTCACTGAAAATTAGTTTGATACCCCCTGCTCTATATAGGCAAGTGACACAAAAGTTCTCTGAAAAAAATGTCTTCTGCATTATTTCGGTCTTCCCTCACGACGTTTTAAATATATCTAAAAAAAATTAAAGGAAACCCAATCAATTGTTTAATTAATTAATAATTCAACATGAGACATTAGCATTAGTAACCGGACATTCTCACCATTATAAATTACGTTTTGTTAGTTTAGGTTATTTTATAATACGGAACGAATATATGTAGACCTAGAACTATTCGCATCATTTACCTTTAGTCCTTTACATACATAAATAAAAATTAACTAAATTACAATATACTATATAGAGAGAATTATTTTCTATATAAATATTTGATATTAAATACATTAAAATACTGTACAGTTTACACCGATTTAACATTACATGGAAATTATAATACTGTACAGTAAAAGGATTCAATATTAATTCAATTATAATTACTCAAAGTAATACATATTTAGATATAAACCTACTTTTTACAAAAGATTTAAAGACTGATTTAGAAACATATACTTGAGAAAACATTCATAAATCCGAAAATATATATAATTCATAATATAGTTATTGTACCTTTCTATAGGTAATTAGGTAGTTGCTGTAATCTCATAGGGGTACTTTAAATTGACAGTCTTGTATGCTGTGCTTAAATTAGAATTTAAGCACAGCATAATTGATTCATATTGATTGTAAACCTTAAATTTAAGTGTCTAGGTTGATATACCTGCCTGACGAGTCCTTGTTACTTCCATTTAAACGTAAGTTTAAATGGAATTATACTTTAATTCAATTACAGAATACTGTACTGGTATTATGTTGTAATTATCCCAATGTCTTACTGATGTATTTTAATTATGTACATTTGTATAAATATTTTCATAAAATTATGCATATGCTATTTTTTATACTACAATAAATTATATAAGCACCTTTTCTTATTAAACATTGTTTATCTGTCTGTGTATATGTCACTCATTCTCAATTGGTGGACCAAACCAGGAATATTAAATGATAGGCCCAAGTGGCTTTTACTTGTAAATTCTAGTATTAACTTAGTTATCCACTCTTTTTCATAGGTGTAATTTTTCAAAATGGAACTATAATAGTCTTTAAATATTCTATAGCTTATATTATCAGTGACAAGAAAATCCAAAATATGAATTCTTTGTTATCTTACTCTTTTTAACATTTCTCTAATTGAGATGGCCCACAAATTTATGTTTGATCAAAAAGCTGATGGTTCATGAAATTTGTCAGATTGGCCAGGTGGACCAAGACTAAATTAAGTACGTAGGGAACCAGGAGTCTTCACTGCTACATATTGAAAATGTTATAATTGTGGCCTATATCTCATATGCATTACGCTATTAAGTATAATTATCAATTAATTGAAGATGCATAACACAAAATCACATCTTTCTCTTTTAGAACGGAAAAAGCAATGTACGACTGGATTTTGCATGATGAAGGTGAGATTGGTCATACTGTTGCGATAGGAAATTCCGTGATGAGTTCAGGATTTGCCAACAATAGATTGCCTCATCTTCCCTTAACAGAAGAAAGAGACTTTCATTCTATTTATAAGAAAAGGTTAGTTAAAGTATTTCATCATTTAAATCAAGAGGTCATGAACTTGTGTGGTAACTGGTCAAATACAGCGCTAGACTATGCATAAATTTTACTAAAATATTAGAAAGACACTTAAATTAAATGACATATATAAACTGATAACTTATAAAAAAAACTACGTATGATATAGGTACTGTATAAAATTGTAATCAAACTATTCATCCCCAATTATAAATTACATGTTGTTAGGTGGGATGGATGGAATGTATAAAGTATGTACAATAGGTATATATATATATTGTCCCTTATAAAGTAGTTGCATGGATAATCTCGATAAAAGGAAGGTACCTATTATGTATACCGTACAGTAAAAGTAAGGCTTCGAAGCTGAGAAGTTTTGTTTGTGGAGTCAGAAATGATAAAAACACTTCCCCTACATCTTTCTCTTTAATCTTTGAAAGGCAAAAATCATCAATATGCTTGGAATTTTAGATATATATACTGTAAAATATATGGTACATTTTAATAGGCACCTGGCACCAACTGTATCAATTTCAATGTCAAATAAATTAACATTATATCTAAGTAGGTGGTAAACAAATATGGTTGAAAACCCGTTTTAAAAGTGAATAATTTAAACTATACTGTTAGATATTTATTAATTTTAAAAATAATTACTTTTTAATATATAATATTTTAACATGTGCAAAAGCAATTAAGATTTATTTCTACATTTATATATATCAAACAGTTATTGTACCAAACCAATTCAGAATGACATAGAGGGATTGGCTATACCTCAGTCTAAAACTTTGGAATACCCTGGTTACAAAGGAGCAACAAATACCATGAGAGATGTTCCATTTTCATTTATTAAGTGAGTACATACCTACAGTTTGATTTTCGTTCATTAAGTGAGTTAATAATTAGTGCTCAGAGACTATCACACTATCCAAAGTAGTGATGCACCAATCTACTGTACCTATCACTATCAGTGATATAAAAAAATGGTGATATTTTAAGAATTTAGTTATAAAAGGTGGGTTTAGATGGAAAATTAAATATAATTTATAGTTGCAATGAAAATTACATATATAAATGAGAAGTTGAAATTTATATAATAAATGTTTAAGGGGACTGGCCATAATCATTTTCAGTAGTTTCTTTAATAATGAACTAATTATGTTGATATTGACACAATATTTAAAACGTATTTATAAGACTTTGTTACTTAATTTTTTTTGTCAAAAGTGAATGTGTTTGCGACCCCAATTTCGCACCTCTTCCGATTTTTATAATACATACACCAATGAATTCAGAAAGACTAACTATAATCTTCTAGATCTGGGTTTCTTAAACTGGGTTCCACAGCAGTTATTTTTGGTTCCTTGGCAGATTTTAAAGAATTAAACAAATCATTCTTTAATTTAAATTGAATATTTTCGAGATAATAAAAATATCCATTTGGGAGGTTGCTGGGAGAATGTGCATAGTTAGTTGTGTAGTTACAATATTATAATGTTTAATAGAAAATAAAAGTTTTTATATAGTATTTTTTTTTAAATATCCTTTAGGTTCCCCTAAATTGTTGTTCTAATCAGTACGAAAAGTTTAAGAAACCCTGTTGTAGATTACTTTTTTGAAATTTTATCTAGTTTCAAAATTTTTCTAAAATTATTACAATTTTTTTCAATTAAAATGTTTATATTTTTGAAACTACGAAACAAAATTTCAAAAAAGTGATCTAGGAGATTGATTGCGTGAGGATTGAAAGAGGAGATAGATTTTTTTAAAAAATCAGTGTTTAAAATTAATTACTTTTTCAATTTCTATAAACTTTTTATTAAGAGAAATAGGAGTAGTGAATCCAACCTCCATTATTTTGCAAAATAAATTTGATAAATAATTCTTCAAGATTATTGAAAGCTGCTTATTTTGAAGTAATATTATTTGCAAAAATTGTTTTCCAAGAATTTACCAGTTTTCTTACTTATTTTAAGGTCACAGCACAGATTAGAGAAAAAGAGTTTTCTGACATAGTTGTTAATCCTGTACAAATTTTAACAACAATTATAAATTTGTATTAATTGGTCCTAGTTTCATTTTACTTATATAAGTTATATTATTAATACTGTATTGTAAATTCTTCAATGATGGAGTGTGTGTTAGTCAAACTGAGGTCAATATGTTAAAAGAAATTGACGCACTCATGGGAATGTAAGTGCAAATTTATTTGCATAATAACATCATTGTTAATAAAATATTCTGAAAACTTATTATGAATATTGTTTGGCCAATGAGAAGAGCAACCTTTTGAACTATTCAAAACGTTTTTTGACCACTATTAACGTGGTATTATTACAAATAAAAATTTGCACTTAAACTCACGTGAGTGTGTCTACTTCTTTTAACATACCGGCCTAACTCTCATTTGAAGTGCAACCCTCTTAACTGCACTGTGATTAATAGTCACTGCTTACACATTATATACATATATATATACTGTACAGTAATCCCCAAATTATTGTAGTTTTGAATAATGCAACATTCAATTCAATGAGGTTGATATCAAAACTAGGGCTAACACTGCTGGTAATTCTATTCAACATGATGTTCCATGGTTTTTTCTTTAAAAAAAGTATGATTTTGAGTATGAACATCATATAGTTCCCATTATGATGAAGTAACAGTTGGATATTTAAGTAGTTTGATCTTTCAGCAGATCTCATATATTAGTAAAAAGACCATAGTCTATGAATCAACAACCTATAAATGTATTTATGAAATGATTACAGTAATTTGTTTTTTCTTTCATAATTGATTCAACTGTAGTTCATAATTGTAATATTTTAACAACAGATACAGACAAACTTAAGTTACAACTATTTTAAACATTTAATAGCTATAAACTTATAAACCATATTTAAACTTTTAGAATTATGTTTCAAAATGATGGCAACAACCTCTCATATTTCCTGTAGACATAATGCTTCAAATTTGATTAAAACAGAATTTTCTGGTAAGGAATTAGCCGAATTAATCTGGGGTTTCCTGTATATCTGTGGATTAAAAATACTTTATAGTAAATTCTATCAAAATTTGAATATATATATATTTTACTTTATTAATCCAACTTTTAACTCATTTCATTTAGTTAAACTACCTTTCACCAATTTATGATGGAAAGTTCACTGCATGCCACTACTGTATATTCTAGGTCTTTAGCTATTGACTGTATGGCTGATCCTTCATAATTAATTGACATTTGAATTTACTGTCTTGCAAATTGTTTGAAATGTATTTACTTATACCGGTAGCTAGGTCTAATGCATAGTGTAAATGTCATTTTTGAGGAAGGAAATGAATTTATTTTCTTATGATATATTGTAATATAAGTGGACCTCAATTAACAATCTTTGCTCAATTGTTTTTATTAGGATGGTGTTTGCAATTCATTCCCCATATTCACTCAGTACAGTACTCTCTCCATAGAACAATGTTGTCAATAATTAATTTTCTCAAATTATTATAAAATGAAAAATTTAACTTTCAAAAAAGGTCCTTATTTTTTCATTCAAAACTTAATTAAGACAATGTTTAATCTATGTCAACTCTTGGTTTTTAATTTTTATAAATAATTTCTATGTAGGTTAGCTACAGTAGCAATAAATAAAAGACTAATTAGTACTGTATTCAGTATGTTACCTATAGCTTTAGAAATTCTAAGGTTAAATATGCAAAAACATACATTACATATTTGCTAGTTTTCATTAGGTAGCTTAATGGGAATTCCTTTTTTTAATAAATTAATTTCTGTAACAAGGGATTCTATGGAAAACATGATTCACTTAACTCTTTTTCTGAACAAAGTGATGTTCATCTTTATAATAAAAAAATATATTTCAGGTTTGCACCAAATGTTATTAAAACAAATCCGGATATTTTGAAGCAAAGAAAAACAATTTATAGTCGAGCCATGTCAGCAAGACCTATTCCTTGAAAATCATCCTTGACAAATGAAAAATTGGAAAAACATAAAATAAGTTATATATATACTGTATATTATCTAGCAATTTAGACATACTGATAAGACCCATTAAAATTATTTCAATTAACCAAAATTTTCTAACCATTGGTCATTGAACTTTTTCAATTAGATTTAAATTTAAATGTGAATTCACAACACTTGAGTTTAAACTACTAATTGATGCTAATTTATTGAATAAAATGTTGTTGACACAAATATTTTTATTTTTGACCAAAATAAATTTATAAAGATTAATTATTTTATTATGAACCCTTAGGTACAGTAACAAATAACCATATTGGTATTTGTCTGCATTATCCCAAACTCTAATTAAGCATGAGACTGAAAGGTCTTTTACATACATATGCTAATAAATCTGCCCGCTCACTTTATCTATTCCAAGAGTTTTATTTACTTTCTTGGAATTTATTACAAACCGTTACATATATATATTTTGAATATTTGACCACTGTTTGCATTTTAATCTTAAATAACCTTGATTCTCTGGTTGAATAAGAGATCATATTGATAAACAATAAAGCCTCGAACACTGGGCTCAAATTCCCAGTTTATTGATTTAGTCTCCAAACTAAGCATTCACATAGCGACATCATCTATATGATTGTAAAAATAAATAAATCATAAATTTGACTTATTCAGTGGTTTTATTACTAAAACAACCTAAATTATCAATTATAATATATACATTTTTTTATAAATGATTAATATTTCTAAAATCTTAAAAAAATGTAAAATAACAATTTAGAAAAAAATGAGTTTTTTCAAAATTTCATAAAAAAATTAAATAAATGGAAATGGTACAATGATATAATGGTTCCATGCACAATACTCCTGGCAATATATGAACTGAATTGCACATGGCAGAAATCAATATTTTAATTTGGAGTCTGACAGACCCCACATAGCTTTCTTATGATGGCAAGTGATCTCGGAATACGAAGGGTTAACATAACTATTCAATTATTAAGTGCTTGTTATCATTAGTTATTTAGTATTTCATTAATGTATAGCTACTGTATATATATATAAAATTTTATTTATTTAAAGTGAATTTTGAAAGATTATTCAATCCAGTCAAGTGGTGCTAATTAATAACAAAATATTTAATTATTTCTGATCTATTTATATTTTACCTAAAAAGTTAAAAACATTAAAGTATTTTATAGATTTTGCTCATAATATAATAGTAGAATACCGTACTGTATTAATATATTTCACATATCATTATAGATCCTATAGCTAATATATAATTAGGTTAAAAGAAATTGTTGAAATTAGCTTGACATATTTTATTCATAAATTTATCATATATATACTGTATATATATAACTATTAAGTACCGGTATTTATAATAAATAAATGCATAGGGCTTAGCTACCTATATAGCTACAAGTGGCGTGCAGTCTATGCATATGCAGTGCACTATGATTACGTCAAACAAAGTTTTTAATTTATTATAAAAATATAATGT
>JAJNBT010018735.1:0-10071 GCA_028455955.1 Notopais sp. p TS-2021 | reverse complement strand
TTTGAGATTTACTTTTTACACATAGACTTTATTTTTATGTGCAAATTGAGATTTCTATGTGCACCATGCGTGCAAGTAAGGGTGTTTTTTAAACACTGTAATAAATAAAGGTTGATATGTGAACGTTTATTACGTGTTCTCAAGCTTGTTTTTTGTAACGTTCATTCAACGTGTGATATTATTTGAAGGGATAATTAATAATTTTAAACTTGCACACTTCTGAAAAAAAATGAACTATACATGTTAATTCAACGTTGAATGAACTATATCCCCCAATTTTTAATGCTGCTTAGGTATTATTATCTGTCTAAATTGTAAGTGATAAAAATATTGCTATAAATAAATATAACGGTACATAGCAAATATACAAAGAAAAAATAAATAGAAAATTCAAAGAAAAAATAAATAAATACAAAATTACAAAGAAAAAGTAATAATATCTGATAAAACTCCTCTCGTCATTCATTGAATTTAATCAAATTAAATCATCTCTAGTAAGCGATATTCGTGGACCAATGCGACTTTAGCTAATAAAATATGCAGGGATATTGTTTTTATTTTATTTTTGAATTTCTTCATGCGTTTTTTATTTTGTATAAAATACATTTTTATTTGATTTACGAAAGTTAAGAGTAGATTTGTGTTGTTTTTATTCTTATATAAAATAGTACATAAAATTGTAATTTGATTTATTTTATGTCTTTTAAATGTAATAAAAAAATTTATTACTATGGATAAATCATTATATTGGTTTATGTTTCGGTATTAAATAATAAAATGAATATAATGCATTTTTATAGTTCTTAATGAATCAATAGAAATTCTTGTCTAAATATTAAATAGCGATCATTATTAGACAATATCACTAAGTTAAAATTACGACATCTTTTTAAAAGTATCATTAATTATCATAAATGATCTATATTTACAATCAGTTCTGTTACCATAATCCGTCTCATGCTAAAAATGTCAGTATTTGATAGTTTAATTTTCTGTAGTTAAACATTGGTTTTCGTTTCCGTAGACTTTATCACGAAAATTGCTCCATTTACGTCTCCTGAGATACGCCATTATGTAATTTTATCTGATCACAATACACACTAATATCTTTCAATTACCACAGAAATACAAATTTATTCATAATTAATTGTTGTTACTAGAAACTCCCAGATTAAAAGTGTCTTTCATCCACCTTTTTGTTCCTTTAGGTTCCTTAAATCTTGTGTATAGAGGGAAAATATATTATTTTATTTATTTATTTGTTACAAAAGTAGTTCTATATTCAAATATACACTTAGGAAAACCGACAAAAGATTTCGTTTAATTCTAGGTTTTGTTAAGCGTTCTAAATTGTTATTTGATTATGTACCGGAATATTTCTCTAGAATTTTACTAATTTTGATTTTTAGCGTAGGGTTACACGGAATTTTTGAGCTTGCCCAGATTCTGCTATCGGATTTATATACTCGATTATCCTTCAGTTTTCGAATTAATTACCATCCATCGATTTCTTAGTATAATTTATTATTTTGTTACTGCCTTTCTTTATTTTATTGACTTAAATATTTATTTTTGCTAACCTTAAAACACAGTTGTGCTCCATTTATGTAAGACTTCATCAGAGATATTTATTTCATATATATATATATACTTTAATTTTTTTTTGAGGATTTTCCTGAACATGTCTGCGTTAATTTTTTGAAGTCCAATGTGGCTTATATCATAACCGGGGACGTGCTCCCTAACCAAGTAGATTTATTTGAAAGTCATGTTTTGTACTATAATTTATATCTAGAACCTTGACTTTAAAGTGTTATTTACTTCGTCAGGTTATAAACTTATCAATAACTACAACAAGATACATAACCACATTTACCCATCAAACACAAATGCTTCTAAAGGGTTTGTTCTATTTTCTATATAAGAATAGATACCGGTAGTATTTTTATGTAAAATAATGCACCGATTTTGTACAATTTTCTGTATATTATATTATTTTTTTAACAATTAAATTTGGTTGATGAATCGACGGAATCGATTGCTATTGGTTGTCGTCAAAAATTCAAGGCATTCTATTGGTAGAGAACAATTTTGACTATATTTATCAATTTTTGTATCAAACGTGTACTGCTTTGACGTCTACATGGGAACTTTGAATATAAATGTACTTATTGACGATTTAAAACGTTTTGCTACATTCGTAAATAGATACAATGTTGAGCACAAAGTAAATCGGATTTTATATTGTGCACTTTACTCAATGGATTATCCGAATGATAAAAATGAAACCAATGGATTTTTTCGCGAACGATAAAAATTGGGAATTGTTTACGTAACCATCATTTTAAAAATCTAAACTGTTTGATAAATTGAAGATTCTGTAGCCAATCAGGTTCGCAAACCAAGTGGCAGGTAAATATAGAAAATGTCACTTCATATTTTTCTGTCCTTCAGGAGTTTTTCCGGAAGGAGGCCAAAGAAAAAAAATGACGTTTTTACCTTCCTGAAAGTGAATATTTACCGTCAGGAGTTGTCGAGGGGCCTATATTGTGACTCAGTATGTCATACACACTGTTCAGACATGAAATTTATTGACAAGAATATTCCTCTTGTCTTTTTATGTCAGTTCAATGATGACTATTTTTCGTGAAGATTCGAAATTTAATTTCCTCAAGTATATTGTTTTTCTGCAGTATATATTTTTACGAGCTATTTACCCGTCAGCAGTTGACGGAATACTTTGGAATATATATTACATATTCGGAATAATGGCCTATACAAATATACAATAGAACAAAAATTAGATTACACCTTTAATTAAAGCTATTTAAAGTTTCAAAATTCAATGACTATTTGAATTTCATTCTCTTAACTTTTTGTTGATTGTAGAGGAAAAATATCTGTCAGAATTGTAATTTTTGTATCCGACATCCTTTTCGGATCAATTGAACTGTTTGACTCTCGACCTAACTTAATCTGTCTTCGATTTATAAAATTTAATTTATCTCAAATACGTTTATTGATGATTTTTGAATTGATAAATTATATGTATTAGTGCTGTCAAATACATTAAATTAGAAAAAGGAAGTCTAATAATTTACAGTCATTTTTATTTCTAATATTTTATTAGACAATTCGCGAAGCGTTTCCAACTTATTCATATATATAAATGCTCTCTAGAAATATTAATATATGATTACTGAATTACAATAATTTGTATTGTTTCATCTGTTCTAAAATTAAACAATACGTAATCTCATTGTATTTTATTATCTTCGATCTCGTTTTCAATGCGTTAAAACGTTTTTATACGTTACGAATTTAACTTGCAAGGCGTATAATTATTATTAGTATACGTTCCAAAACGTTTTCTACTCCTACTGTAATTATTTTCTATACGTATTGTTTCTGTTAATTAGTTTTTAATACAATTGATAAAAACTAAAGTTAATGCAACAATTTTGACAAATAAATGTATAAAGAAAGGAAAGCTGAATAAATTTTTCTTATAATTATAATATCTATATAATATAATTCTTGTTTAATTAAAGAAGAAATAAGAATTTTTGTAAATTTGCGGTCCGTGTCATATATATATATATATTAATTTAATAAAATTTGGCCCGCCACTAAAGATGAGTTTGGTTCTCTGTTATATATTATAATGATAGGGTGTTTTTATATACATAACTAAAATTGTTATTTAATACATACTGGTATATAAAATATATTTGAGTGATTTATCTAATACAGTACAGTACATATTGGGAATTCTGTAGAGGTTGTGTAGGCTGATAACTTACAAGCATAAGTAGATTTTTGTTTAATTATTTCTATTTTTATGACAATTTATTAGAAAATACAAATATATTTATTAAATTTATTTTCACACATGCACTGTATTTATATAATATGAATGAAGATAATCTATATTTTTCTACTATATGAAGATAGTGAATAACATTGGTAGAGTCAATTTGCCAATATTAATGGAACAATTCATGTGGCAAGACTTGAAATCTGTTGACTCTAATCTATTTTAATATTGCTAAACCATTTAGTTTCATTTTTATGTTTTTTTCGTGTAAAATATAATTATCCATGAAAAAACTATGTCTCATAAAGATGTTTCTTAATAAGAAATGTGGATCCTTCCCCGTATTTCCACCTCTTGAAACTCTCATTCAGTCTAATCTTATGTGATGATATATTTTTAAATGGGATTCTTAAATGGCGTATAAAAGAAAATGATGTAGATCATAGACATAATTATTTTATAGAGTATCACCTAGCACTACTATGAGCATGTACATCAACTCTTTTCATATACCAATATAATTCGCACGCAATTTTATTACCCGAACTTCATCATTTAATATTTTTGTGACTTTATATTCTTTAAAACAATGCAATAATATATTTATTTATTTCCTATATCTATATAAGAGTCTTGCAAAATAATATGATCAAGAAAATCGTAACATTCACACAATACCAGGTAGTCTTCATTCACGGTACAATATCCACAGTAAATTGTATTTACCAAAGCTGAATAATATTTTCAGAACGAAATTTGCTATCAATGTTTTGTTATCTTGAACTTGATAGCTCCTAAATTGAGTGTGAACATAGCCATGATTACAGCTTGTCTTTCCGCCAAAGACAACTTTATTGACATAGATCACACAAACAATGCGATCTAGGAACGATATCCATTTTAACGCACGAATCGAATATAACGTGGATTTTATATCAATAATTCTCGACTAGAAACCATTTTGATACACAGGGAGAAATTTTGGACGGGGTTGTAAATGGGGTGCTACGGTACTGAAATTTCGTTAATTATTATTGGTATATGGGTAATAATTTATTATTAGGTTAGGTTTTCGTTGATTAAAATTAGGTTAAATAGTTTTGATTTGGTTAGATGTTTTTGCTTGTGGACATTTTTTAGTAGACTCTATTTATGGGTATGACATATGGATCGCTTAGGGAAAAATATTTAGTGTTTTATCCAGTAGAATGGTTCAGTGGATTGCGTGTTGGCCTCTGAACTGGGAGTTCGAGCATCGCTGAAGGCGCTTCTCCTGCACTCTCAAATAAATCTACTTGTTTAGGGAGCACACCTCCGTTTATGATATAAGCCAAAATTGACTTAAAAAATGATCACAGAGATGTTCTGGAAAACTCACCAAAAATAAAACAAACAGACGCGTACTTTACTTTTTATAATAGTTATAAAAGTGACCCGGTGGGGGGAAACATATATTTTAATCATCGCACCTTAATGTGGACTTCTAAATGGTTCTAGGACTATTCGTTCTTGGACGTTCAGTCCGGTATTATAAAATAACCTAACGTAATTTATAATTGGGACGAAATATCCGTGGACAAATAGTCCGGTTGTCCTATAAATACATTATCATTCAGATGGGACTAGAAAGCTGGTTGGAAAGAAGATCAAAATTAAGCCTGGAGAAGTCTTTCTTTGACATTTATTTGTTACTTATTGAATTGGAAGCTCGCTTCCATTTGTGTTCATTAATAATGCACAGCTTCTACATTTGACACAGATGGTGAAACAAATACAGATGTCTCATATTTCATTCTCTGTCTGCCTCCAAGTTTCGGTATAGGTTTGACTACGGCGGGGAACTAAATTGTTAAATATAATCCATGTGGCCATACAATCGGTAATTCACAAACAGGAATAAATCAAACCTGTCTTATTATCCATGTATTAATTCACACGAATAAATGAAACCAAGTTGTTATATAGAGAACCTGTTTTATTATATAATTAACAATGTACAAGCGTATATAATGAGAACAACAGCCACATGTAATGGTTAACCTATCTTATCTTATTATTCAAATGGCAATTAACACGCGTATATAAGTAGAATGAACGTCTTAAAGTTTCTAATTTTCAACCCATCTTACTATCCATGCGATTATTCACACGCATATTCCAGGTTCATACAGTATATCCATTTTACTATCCAGTATCCATTTGCTAACTAATTCGCATGCATGTGAGACGCCTTCTTGCTGATCATACATCAATTGCCAATATCTAATACAAAGATATATACTCAAACTTTAAAAATAACTCACAATAATGATTTTTTATAGGAGTTCAACGGCTCCTACAACGGTTATTGGTCGGGTGCAATCGATCCCTGAGTCGTAACATTCTTTTAAAATTTAACTAATTATAAAATCGTAAGTGACAGACTATTATTATCATTGTATATATTTTAACCAATGAGTGACCAAAAATCTTGACTCTTGTGAAAACAGCTTCCGAATTGTACCATACGAGATTAAATGTCTATAAATAGCTACGATATATATCGACGAAACTATCTGAACTAATGTCCGAAACAAAACGAAAACAGATAATTTTGTATTGATTCAACAGATTGGTTTGACGGCGCTTGCGTCCCCTCTTCTCCCTACGTGACGTATTGAACCCCCTAGTTATGAATGAGCAAACTCAAGTTGCATAAATGGACCATAGCAACACTAGACGCCATACTGTGAACATGTCCTTCTCTCTGTCTATCTTAACCTGAGTACAATTCTGAGATAAAATTAAGTTTAGTTTGATTTAAATTAATAAATTTGAAAGCAGAGTGTCGGGTTTGCTATCTCGTATCAATGCGTTTATCATCGTAATCTATTTCAAGTTGCTTGCCAAATCAGCTGATCTGATTTTCTTTGTCAGCTTGCGTATAAAGCATAGAGGTTGTGTACGGAAGTGTGTATATTTACTCTCGTTCGGAAGATAAATACATAGTCAACTTGTTGATTTATTTGTAAAAAAATTATATTTAAAAATTAATAATTGAATTTCTTGAAATTTGATCATTTTATCTGTTAATATAATAATATTTATCAAGGTTATATAAAAAATCTTCGTTTTACCCAGAACAATTAAACCTTCTGTATATCAATGCGTGCTTGATATAACTGATAAAAAGGCAAGTATTTTAATAGATATATATGTCTAATTTGAATCATATATTAGGGTAACATTCGTAAATGAAAACAAATTTTCAATTTCTCTCAAAAAATATAAGCTATAATTTGTATGTATCACGATACATAACAAGATTTCCATTGTTATATATTATAACCATTTACATGTTACATGCCTGTGACAAAACAGTTTGTAATTGCATATTTGTAACAAATAAATAAATTAATATGTAGCTACAGTTTATACTATATATACGCAAGTAATCTAAATTCTTAGTTATTAAATTGCATTGAGACCATATTAAAATTTTATCGTCTCGTCCAATATAACAGTATATTTATATAAACATTCGATAACCAATCACCTTAATTTGAAAAATATATTAAACCAATTAATTTAGTTTGATAAATATTTAACCAATCCTCATAAATTCAATAATTTGATTTAACCAATCATCATTAATTCAATAATTTGATTTAACCAATCATCATTTATTCAATAATTTGATTTAACCAATCATCTCAATTTTGTTAGGATTTATTTTTTAAGTAGAAAGATCTCTATTTTTGAAACATGTTCCTATCTTTGTTTTAAAGTTGAAGTTCAGAAATATAGATTTTTGCTTTAAAAAATACATATAAAATATTAGCTTCAATATGTTTTAATATTAAAAAATACATAAATTAACATGATTTCATAGTAATTGGAAGTAAATTGTATTTCAGGCATGCTTTTGATGATGGGTGGAGTGCAAGCTGAGAATGGACAATGAACAACCACATCAGGAATTGGTGAAATGTGTAGTAGTTGGTGATACGGCAGTAGGAAAAACTAGACTTATATGCGCCCGGGCACTCAACAAGCAGTTTTCTCTCTCCAAACTTCTCAATACCCACGTGCCCACAGTTTGGGCCATAGACCAGTATCGTATTTATAAAGAGGTATGTGCCACATAGCTATTTTCCCCAAGGTAATAGACATATTTTCGTGAGTACTGTAAACCCGATCTCGATCGAAATAAGAATCGCTTTACTGAGGAAATCGACTCTGATTGGTGATTACAGACGATTGAAGGTTTTCTATTCGTGGATAATACTTTTTTTTACCAGAGCCGGTTCCAAATCGGGAGACCATTTGCAAAAATAGACAGAACTTATGAATGCAGAAAATTATTAAAATAGAAAAAATAAGTATTTGCAACCTACCGTTGTGTCCATCCGTACAGAAATGGACAGACTAGGTCGGTTAAACTCATAAGGAATTAAAAATAAATATATATATATATCTCAATGTCATTTTTTTTCATCTCCTAAGTTCTAACCCATTATATAAACGGTACTTTTTTAATTTATTTATGCTAATTAATGTACCTGTATGGTATGGTTGTCATAATTCTTTTTAATTAATCTTCAAGAATAATATTAATTTCCCCAGTGAGGAAATAAGAAATAGCGGAGAATACAGGGATACCTAGCTTTATGGCCTTGTAATTTATTCTGAGAGAGTAATAGTATAAAGCAGTTAAGCAGAGCATAAATTTCTCATAGACTTTTGTTACAATCAATGGATTTGTTTTCAGAACAATATTAATATATATTATATAAAAATTGTGATAAAACATATAAGTTTAACCCTGGGGAACAACACCATGTTGCACTTTGGTTTCTGGAAAATGGTGTATTATTAAAATTTTCGTTAATTGAAACGTCCAGTATATGGGTATTAGGAGATTGTTGCCAGCCATTTGAAAAATAGTTTAAATATGATATGAAGGTTCATCCATTTAAATTCTTAAAATAGTTTTAATTTGAGTCTGTGTCACTCTGTAGCTATCTGCTGTTTCACCTAAACGAGGTGAATTCGGACGGTCAGGTAAATAAGTTGCATTGAATTCAATATGCTAGGAACATCATAGCAAATTGAATTCAATGTAACTTATACCTCACCGTCCGAATTCACCTCGCGTCCGAATTCACCTCGTTTTACGGTACTCATAGTTATACACATTACACAATGTACAGCACAGTATAAGAAAGGGAATGTCAATGAATAAAATGACACCTGAATGAAATTACTAGTTCATGTTATTACAGGGATTTGAGGATATTTTGAGTTTCAGCTACTATATCAATATCAGACTATTTTTATTAAATCTTTAAAAGGTGAATTTTAGGAAGCTCAAATATAGCGTCTTGAGGTTTAGCAATGTCAGGGAAATAATGAATTATGTTTTTAAGTTATCTAACCTAAACTAAGTAACTTTTTTAAAATATTTAAGATGTTTATTGAACAAATAATTTTGACTTATAAAAATATAGCTAGCTACTTCTTTTTAAATTACCCTTATCTAACTTTCCCTATTATATCATACCGTTTTGATCTTCATAAAACTCAAGATGTCTGGATTTGATATCAAAACATCGATAGTATTCATCAAATTTTACGATATTCGAAACCATCTCAATATTTTGCTGTAAATAAATAAATTAAACATTCCGTTACTGTCTATAATCTATAATTTAAATATAGTAGACCTACTACGATATTTCAATATCAGACTATTTTTATTATAGCTTAAAAAGGTGAAAAAATAATCTACTTTCCGTATCAGGGGTTCCGAAATGCCTGTTCTGGCGTGCTAGGGGCTATTAAAAATTTTGGTTATGAGGCAAATGGCTCCTAAATTTGAAATTTAGTACATGTTTTTACATGTTAATGGATCTTAAAAATTGAAAATGGCTCCTAAAAATTTTGAGTAAGGAGCCAAATGTCTCTGAAATTTTTTACAATCTCTGTATAGGTTATGATCTATTTTAAATTAATTTTTAATTGGTAAATTTCGTCTTTTTTATAAGGTTAATAACTTACTTTGTAGATCATATATAAAAACTTAAAATTGGGAATTTGAAGATTAGTACTTTTTTAAATACGGTTGATTACTACCCGTCGCTTAATTCGTGATGCTAGAATAATGTTATAAATCTATAGGGAGGGATGAATAATATTATATATCTTGATGGATAGAAATGTTCCTGGAGAACTTAAATGTGAGGGCAGCAAGTAAAACAATTAAATTTCGAAAC
>JAJNBT010018459.1:0-10720 GCA_028455955.1 Notopais sp. p TS-2021 | reverse complement strand
ATATTATATAAATAATTTTCTTGTACCGTATCTGATATTTACGAATTCAATTTTCATTTATGAAAATATAGTGGTAATAAAATGGCGCAATTGTTATTATTGCAATCTAAATCATTCAGTGGAGCTTCATGCCCAGGGTTACTTTACTTTCTTATGACTTATTGTGAAATATAAGTGATACTGGTACTTAAAATTAAGTATTGATACACAATATGCAATAACTTATGAAGTTTGATTATTTATATTATCCACTGACATTCTTAAAGTAAAATTAAATCTTATTATCACAATTACCTATTTTTAGTTCTGTAAAGAAATAATTTCTCTTACTAGGAACAAAATTTTGTAAGATTTTTCTAAACTTGTTTAAAAATAAT
The DNA here is from genome assembly GCA_028455955.1 of Notopais sp. p TS-2021. Classification (NCBI taxonomy): domain Eukaryota; kingdom Metazoa; phylum Arthropoda; class Malacostraca; order Isopoda; family Munnopsidae; genus Notopais; species Notopais sp. p TS-2021. The sequence goes on along the minus strand of JAJNBT010018459.1, from coordinate 10,343 downwards.
ACTTATAATATATATATATGCAGTGGGTATTAAAAGAAGATGACTGTAGTAAATATTTACATTTGAATTCCTTATAATAGAAAACCCAAAGATTAGGCTTAATTCTTTTGTTTTTGAAAGTTTTCTTAAGATTAAATAAATTCCTTTCCAAATTGTAATCCATGTAAACACTTAAAGAGAATGAACGCATTTATTCAATATTGAATTACAAACTTGGATCGCTGGAATTATTCTTTTTTTTATGAGAATTATTGAGCGATTGGTGTTAAAATTGTGAAACATCTGGATTCTGGTGGCTGTAATTCTTTTTCTATAATTCAAAAGTAAGAAACGATCAAATTGTGGACAACTCATGCGTGAAAAATGACCGCTCTGTTTGGTTCAATAGACACATCTAAAAGTAACGATAATTCATGCAGTGTTTCTTTATTTATCAATCCCGTTGCATTAAATCGAGCCGTTGTTGTTAAAATCACGATGTGATCCGCAATGTCCGTGTTCAATCGCCAAATGAGTCATAAATTAACTATTTATTTTCAATAAGCTTGTCACTTTCAATCAAAACCCCCGCTTAGTTCGGACGTTGGTCCCTAAAAAAGGTTACGTAACAATCTTGCAAGACTACGTTATAAAAATTCGAAATTGCATCCCCACAATGCAATCTATTCTTCGACTTGTCTCCTTCTCTATGATTCGTAGTTTCTCGTTCATTAACCAATAATAATGTCCGAATGCATGTCCGTAATGGTTTGAACATATAGTCCTTGTGTTGCATTCAATTATAGCTGTCCAGGGAAATGTCCTTGAATGCATCGTGACGAGTCCTTTTAACTTGTCGGCTCCTCGCGGAACATCGGAACAGAACAAACGGAAACACTCGACCGACTCGCAAACGGCCTTCTTTTATAGTTCCTTAAAATCGAGATTGACGTAACTGTTCTCGTAGCGCAGCGTACTTACGACAATTCAAAATGGGTCGATCGCATGTAGGCTGGTTTTGTCCGAAATAAATTTGCATTTCTATAGACTACTGGTTATACTGCATTGCACTCACAAGACAATTTAATGAACATGCATTTAAGAATTGCAACAACTACGCATTATCTTGATATTGCAACGGTATTTTCGCCAATGACATCCATTTAAAGTGTTAAAATTTATGAGCTTTATTATATTGAATGCATATTCGAGGAATGTTGCATACTTGCATAGATATCATGCGTACTTTGCATGCTTTAGAGACGAATACTTTGCATGCTTTAAGGTTTAAACTTCAAACGAATACTTTTGTATATTTATGTTTTAAATGTTTATAACGGATTATAATTAATGTACAGAATCTTAAATATATTAATCACCAAAATTTAATTTGTTCCATTATTTATTTTATGAGATTAAATTTTAAATGTTAATTTAATTTGAAAATTAACGATTTCATTATTAAATTAAGAATTTTCAAAGTAAAATATTATTAAATTTCATGTAATTGATAAATTAATTTATACTTAAATTGTCGAATATATACATATGCCCCGATTTTATTGGTAGTCGAAACGAGATACCGTTAGTTGCAACTTGCAATGTATCTAGATTAGTTAGTTGTAAATGCATCTATTTTTTAACTGTTACATCTGGAAGCTTGCAAACATGCAGCTATAGGCTAATTTAATTAACCTTGTCCTAGATTAACGTCAATATGGAAGCTAGTATATATAGATTATAGTATAAAAAAACTAACAAAATGAATTAACAGAAGCCTGCAGTTAATTATCTTATGGAATTAGATTTCGTTTAGAATTGTCAAATGCGAACGACGATCTTAATAGTATTTTTTATTACTGAAATAGCGAATACAGGGTGTTCGAAAACTCACTATGCACTTATATTTTATTAACATACATGTAACAATATGGAATACGATTATAAAAGTGCATAGTGCCTTTTCGAACACCCTGTATTATAATATGCTTTTTTTTAGGTATATTCAGGAATGTAGGTTGCAATAAATTTGATGATTTCTTTTTAAATGTTTTATAATATTTCTAATTAAAGTCTAAAATATGTCTTCTTTTAGAAAGGTCTTTGCGACCCAAACTAATTTCATTATTTATATCAAGTAGTGTAATTTGCGTGTAGGTCTAATATAATATTATTTACATGTAAATTAATAATTACGGTACAGGCCTACTATCTATATCAATAAACAATTTCATAATCTGACTAATTATAAAGAAAATAAAGCATTTACGTTTACTTAAGTAATAATTTAATAAACATTTATTTTTTATCATGTGATATATAACTACAATTAACATATGATACCTAGATACAGTATCGATTGCTGTGTACATTTTGTAGTGTTTATTATACATAATGTTCGGAAAGTCACTGTGTACTTTTATAATCTCATTCCATTTATATATATATGCATGTTAATAAAAATATAAGTGCACAGCGACTTTCAGAACATATATATATATATATATAACTTCAATAAGATCGGTACTGTATCGAACGTCTATTCATTTTAATAGGCTACCTTTCTCCTACTTAAAATAACTTTTTGATTTCACTTAAAAAATTAACGTCAACTTTGACCTGACCTTTTTAAAAAAAATATTATGGTTAACTATTAAAAATACAAAAAATTGTTTTCGCTATAACTCAACTCTTTTAATTGCATCATTAGTGAATTAAGATTCAATAAATATAAACTTTTTCTTTATTGATATTTTCTTTATTAAATATTTTCTTTATTAAATATTTTTGTACCACGTTTAGATAATGGAATGTGTGTGTCGATAGTGCAAAAAATAATATTAAAAATTGCAACATTATAAAGTCTATTCATATTGTACTTAACTCTGTTCGTCAAGTCTTTTGTACTACTGGGGCACTTTTAGTAAGTTATTTTTTTATCTTTGGACTGACAAGGACTCTGGAAGAAGGCCGCTACTTGTTTTCCTTCGTGCTATTGTATCGAGACTCTATAGCTGGTTAATGGCTTTGAAAATAGATCAAAAGTTAATATTGTTGCAAGTTGCATATGCAAATGAGTAACTCTTGTGTTTTGTGATTTAACGATCAAATCGTAAACTTAGGACCTTTATTGGTGAGAATTTATTCTAGACCACCTATATTTGGCCGTTTTACGATCAACAAATGTCTTTCTCGTTGCAAGAATGTTATTGTATGAATGTATTTCAATATTATAGAGTCGTCGGATTATAAATGTTGTCCCTAGGTTTTTCTTAATAGTATAAAGATCCCCTTCCGTTTATTTAAGTGCCGGTACCGCATCGTCTTTTATTACTTAAGCTCGTTAAAAGGGTAAATAAAATCTAGTAGTTGAAAGGTTTTAATTGAGAGTCCATTTATATACAAAGTTGAGTGACTCCATTAAATGTGATTTTTGATAGAGTATCCCATCAAGAATGCAAGTTTATCTATTCTCACGACTCTGTTTGAGATCTATTCCGGCAATTTATCTTCTAGGCTTCTGTCGGATAAATATTTTCATTACACAAGATTTGTAGGAACCCCCTCCGTACGTATGTGTACCCGGCAATACATTATACACCGTAAGAGACTATTTAATTACCGTCTACTTGGAAGTTTCACATCGTCTATTTCAAAAGATTTTACTCCCCCCACAATACAATGTTATGGTCTTTGAATGCCAGAGAATATTATCATTTTCTCAAATCTAGATTGATATAACTAACCTTTTTATATAATTCGGAAATTTTGGGAAAAATTTTATCTGATGAGTAGCTTTTGGAATTCAGTTTTCCAGACACTTTTTTATAATGTACGACTGATTTCGTGGAATTTCTATTATATTTGGGGTACATTCACTCAATATAATTGCTTCATATTCGCTAATAAAATCTTTTTATAAAAAATTAATTTAAAATTAATAAAATTTCACCCTTCATATTATAGTGATAGTAATCTATAGTTTATGACATTTTATTATTCTAAAATATGTCACGAATGCTTTTAAAAGTAATATCAATAAAGGGATTTGAACCTACATACTTTTCATGCAACGACTTTATTCTGCATGTGTGAGCTTAAAAGCTATCTGTAAGAACTTAAGCCTCGATCAAATACAATGCTATAATCTGGCAAATTGTGAGTAACTTTGGATCACAGAGGGTTCTACAATGTACGAGTCAATCACCCTCTCTTCCCTGTACACCACAGGTTCTTTTTATAGGCTTAGTAACCTATTTACCTATTGCAATTTGAGCAACTTGTTACCCTACGTCTATTTAATTTCATATTGAGGCCTATGTATTTTAGGTTATCAATTAAGGGTCGGCCATTGAGAATTTTTATGAGGTTCTTTATATGGGTTTTCTAATATGGGCTGACCGATCTCTCTTTGCTTTGACGAACGAAACAAAAGTATTTTATAGTTTGTTTGTATATTGATTCCATTTGCTTTAGCGGCAGCTATGAAACCAGAGTTATTATATAGCTTATTTATAGTTGGCAGAACCGATTCCTCCCCAATGTAGTGTGCAATAAAATTGTATTTGTCTTTCGTAGTGAAATGTTTTAAGTCTCATTTGAACTCCAACGCCTTTTGCAATCCATTCTTATTCATCATTTTTACGATGACTCTCAATTTTTTTCTTTCTATTCAAAAACAGCCCACGGTCCGTAAAGTCTATGACCATTGGTTAAACGGTGGTGGCGGGCCTAACCGACCATACAAAGGCCCTAGTCAACATACAGTATTCGACGCGCCTAACTCTCGGACAATTTCTGGCCGCCCATATACTGTGACAACGGCAGTAAAGCAATGCCGCCCTATATATCGCTGATAAAAGGTGACCCGAGGAACAAAAGAATCAGCTTCTGTCTGTTTCTTGCAAAAAATATTTTACGACTTACGACAAATACGATTCGTTTACTCTGGCTTTTAGATTTATCAATGTACAGAAAATGTAATTGTTTTCCCCACAGACAGGATGAAACGGACGCATTTTTCTATAGTTTTTCTTCAGTCTTTGTGTTCAAACGCCAAACTTATATAATTTGTGCAAATATATATGCTTCGTATTCAACCGTCGGAAAGATTACAACTGTAATTCTACTAATTTTACTACTGTAATTCTACTAATTTTACTACTGTAATTCTACTAATTTTACTACTGTAATTCTAATAATTTTACTACTGTAATTCTAATAATTTTACTACTGTAATTCTAATAATTTGACTTCCATAATTATATATATTGACTTTTTTCTAGCTTTCAAACGTGAATACAGTATATATATATATAACAAAAGACGCTTTAGCATTCTCCTATATCGCAATCTATAGTTCTATATTTATTATCTAACTATTAACAGATAAGTAATTTGTGCAAGTATTGGTCATAAAATAAATAAATATTGTAGCGACCTCTCGATCTATTAAATCAAACACGAATGCATTCAATAACCGTTGTGATTATTAATTTATTATGGACTGACACTTACGTTAGTCATTTATAACAGATCAGTCTTACTGTAAAGCAATAATTTATCACTTACAAACTCGCTAATGGTCACTTACTTAAAGTTATTTGTTTACTTTATTATTCTGTATTGGTATGTTTCGTGTATTTAGACGTACAATATACGTTATTAATTATATTATTGCACGTGGCTACTTCGCGTGTACTAAAACCGCACGTTTTTACTATTTCATGCCGAAGCGATGATGGGGACAGAGTGTTCAAAAAGTCTTATCCAATATTTTGGTCCGTGTTAATTATAGATGCGGGTCTTAATTCCGACTGTTAGCATTGATCATTAGTCATTACATGGCTGATGTCTCATTAACCGATGATTATGTAGATGAACAGAACCGAAAATGCTAATCTACCGGTGCAATCAAGCGGTAATAATTATTCCATCCTAAATGTTTCTTTTTTTTAATAATGCAATGGATGTCTGAACCATTTAACCGTCGATGTTATTTCGTTGATTGGTTAATTGCCGATGAGTTCGTTATAATAAATCATCGGTGCAAATCAACAGACATTTCTGAATGAAGTCAAGCTGCTTCTAAATACACATATCGTAATCTATTTTATTTGAAAATGTCATTTCTATTTTTATTAATTTATTATATATTTTAAATGTTTAGATTTCAATAAATAAATAAAACTAGTTTTTGTTTGAAAATATTTATTTTAAATCAGAATAATATTTTGTTTTTTTTAATTAGAATAATATATATATTATTTTTGTACGTTCTTCATTATTTAAAATAAATAAATTTAATATTTTTGTTATCGTCACGCTATACTGGAGAAGAAAATTTAATCGAACGTACATTTTTCTCGTATCAAATGATTGATATAATTTGTGTAACGACCTCATCAGCCCCGCTTTCATTGTTGAAAATTTCCTTTATAATGTTTATATGAACATGGATGCATTTAAATCATGATCCACTTGAACAATAAAGGATGGCAAATAATAAATCCGCTCGTAGAGAGACACGCGGGAGAAATCTCATTAAGTGTAAATTGTGCTAAATGGAAAGGAGGCTTGCAATATTTTTGTTGCAAGGATACTTTGTATTGAAGGCGGACCGGTCCCGTTCGTAGATTATTCATGGACATTTGGTTATTTCAATGTTTGTATAATGCAACATTATTTAACTCTAGCACCGACAGATGGCTCTGTGTATCATGTTGCATAAAGGATTGCCCTCTGTCGGCAATATCGAGTGGACAGACATAGTGTCCATCAATTGTCTCTCGTTTATAGAGTTTTGTATGGATTTCAATCACATTTATATTTACTACAACTGAATCAGCAATGGGATAAAAAAATGAATATGGAATTTTAATTTTATTTCTAAATTCTATTCCATACAGCAGTTTCTGGATATGGTTGACAGAGATTGACACTTGAAATACATGGATAATAACTGTAACCATTTTACATTTACTATCCTGTATTTGTATTCCTATTACACTTTATGTATAGACAATATTAACAGGGTCAATGTCCTGTTATACGAGCTAGGTCAGATCACAAGGGAAGACATTTAATTATGTCTTAGGCCTTAGCACATTAAATTGTGTACCGAATACCGATTGTATCATACGGTGCTAGTCACTAGACTACCAGTTTTCTGCTTTATAGCTTAATCCAATCAATATAATTACCGGTATTTTGAATTCAAATTTCTAGTTCATTGTGGTCATGATGAAAAATGGCCTGATGACATTTTTGTCCGCATTTAGTAACTCGAGTGCTAGCTAGGATCGCAGTTAATTTATGCCATATCAAATATATACCGGTTTTGGGCAGACTTGACTTCTTCCTAAAACTGGTATTTGTATGCAAGGTTCTTCATCAACCTGCATTGTTTGCTATTGATTATTTTCTATTGTCCTCTGTGTATTCTGTCTATAAAACAGGCCATTTTTGCTTGAACTGTTAAGTGTTAACATACTTCAAAATTGATCTCATAAATTCTTGTCAAATTATTTTAACTAAAGAATACATGATTTTACGGCACAGTTGCCTATAAAATATTGATTTTCTCTACTGTTCTTTTGTTAAAATTGGGAAAATCTGAATTTGTGCTTGCATCGTTGATACTCTGAGGGTGCTTGAGTGCGTTAAAAGAGTTCCTATTGCCACCCTTTTCAATTCAACGTTTGTCAGACGGGACTCCACACTGTCCTACTGGACCACCTCCAGACCATTGTCTCCCCGTTCACCAGAGTGGAAAAAGCAGAAGTCGTCCAACCTGTGCAATTTGGCGCGCTTTTTTATATGCATGCGCCCATTTTTTACGATCTATTGTGGATGGGCTGAGGTTCTCTATCGATTATATGTTGAGACGATGTTGATAGATGATACTTTGAGCAAGACTGTATCAAAGGAAATATAGACCTAAGTCTGTCTGTTGACAATATCAAAGAGTATGTCTCATTTGTAATATATGAGCTACAGTGGGACAATCCGTAACCGAAATCCATGAAATGTTTAATATAAAAAGGTTGGCAGGTTTTTCTAGCCATCTACTTATTCAATGTGTATATCGTGACACTTTTTAGAACTAAGTTACGCTCGAGTGGATCATGTAATTATTTAACGCCAAATTCTCGCGTCGAATAAAATAACTTTGAGCTACGCTTGTTAAAACCGAACTTACGTCGGCAATTCTATTTAAAAGCTTAGAATTCTTCACGGTACCACGTAGTGTTATACCCTTTTATATATATTCAATAAGGTCAGGATGCATTTCGAGTTTTGACAATGATTTCTTACATTTGGGAAGGATATCGGATGCATTTGTGCCAACTGTTGGCGAGGGGGTGGCCGACTCTGGTTTAAATAAATAACTGAAATAAGAGATTTGAAATGCATTCTGGTCTCTTTTGAGCTCATATTTCATGCATGACTCGTAATTTTTTTACCGAGAACAATCGGAAAGTGAAATTGATTTTGGAAAATGTCAATCTGAGAACTATATGAATAGAGATATAGAGGGGAAGTTTAAACAAGCAAAATACGCCAAAGGGGTGGAGGACATATCATGCGGATGAGTGCTTGATGCGTGCTTGTATGTTGCATCCACCTAAGGACAAAGTTTGCAAAGCACAGCTGTAATTATGGACCTCGTCAAGGTTGCAACTAAAACCTCACAAAGAAGAACCTAATGACCAGATACAGTGTCCGGTTTTTTTTCAAAGCACACTTCCCTATCGGAACAATAAGAGAAAAAAGACAGCTTACTGCAATTTACTTATTCTATAATGTTATAATTCGAGTGTTGAGTTTAGTTCTGAAATTGAGTTAGGGTGTTATATGCAAATGCAATTTTCCTTTCTTTGTCGCAGTTTGGGTTTTATCTTTAGCGATAATCTGGGGAGATAAGTGAAATTAAGGGGATCTGGGTTAGATTAATTCTAGCACCATGCGGTGGTCTTACTATCTGGGGATTATGCTTGCATCAAATTTGACATTTTTGCTTCGTTTTAAATATTAATCTTGAATCGACAATGCTTTCCATCTATATTATATTCCACTATCTTTTATCAGTTGGTACACGAAGGAAGATAGTTTGGAATGAAATAAATGGTCCATTGTCAACGACAGATTATATATTTAAATACTTCAATTGAAAATACGATTATTGAAATACACAAAATTAGATTATTTTTAGTAATCTATTAACCTTCTGCCGTTACATGTCCACTATAATAATACATATATATCTTACGTTAATTAATACCGCACATATGTGCTTGAATCAACATCCGATGATGAAGCAATTAAAATAATGTATAAACATTCGACTTCAGGTGATTTCATTTGCCCTTTTTTAATGATCACCGCAGTTTATAATTATTTATTAAGTGAAGCATGACGTTATGGTGATTACACATTTGTGATTACTTAAATACTGACGATTGAATTTCAATCTATATTATTCGCTGCTGCATGAAGACAATTCTTATTGATTTGTGAAAGAATTTATTTATCGCATTTTAATGCTATAAATTTGTTCATTTTTATATTATAGGCCTATACGGTACATGTTTATTAACTGCGAATAAGATGTTCGGTATACCAATTTGTCTTAATTAATCGTGATGTTTGGTTATCAGTGCGGTTATTTTAAATTATTTTTTATAGGCAGACCACAATACGAACATTGACTGACTTACCTGTTTTTGAAAGACAACCCTAATTTTATCTTTTAGCTATGTTATTTATTATAGACTGTATCATTTTGTTCCTTTATATGCATAAGGTAAAGGTAACTCGTAAAATATTGCTAAAGTAACCGAGTAGATTAAAAATTCTCGTAAAACTTTTTTTTCAACCCTTTTTACATCACTCGAAAAGTGTGAATTTTAACGGTAGATTTGTAACGAATTAAAGTCACTTCTTTATATCTGAATAGACTGCCCAAACCCGCATGCTTGCATGCATTTTTACGGCTGTGAATTATTTTTTATTGACGCCTTTATATGTAAAATTGGGATTAAAAAATCATTACATAGACACCTGGACTTAAAAGCGTGATTGAGATGCGGTGTAATTGTGGCGAAAGGGGCCAGAAGTTAAGTGCCGCAGTTTATAATCCCGCAATGAATGCGCCCAACTTTGCATGACGCGGTAAGTCCAACACATATGGAAGGGTTCTCGCGCCAAAGCAAAACCCCTTTTCGTAAGATTGACAAGCGTAATACAAGGATAGATATTCGGGTGACATTACCCTCTAATTTGGATTAAAAGAAGGGGAAATCAAGCTGTTTACCCGTTTCATGCATACAGTCTTTATATATGCATGGAAATTCACACGTGTG
>JAJNBT010018382.1:0-14025 GCA_028455955.1 Notopais sp. p TS-2021 | reverse complement strand
CTGCTCTACCGCTATCCTCGCCAATGCATCTAAATTAACAAAATCTTCTGCATCCATCATATCAGATGTTTCAAGTTGCACGTCTGGCGTACTGACCTCACTTATTGGTATCACCCGTCTATCAAGAAACGTAAAGCTCTCTATACCATTCATTGGAGACGACAACGATTGTTGTTGTTCTATGGATGTGTCTGAGGAAATTGTGTTAACGCGTCCATTAACTACTTCAGGGGATACTGGATAATGATTCCTTTGACTTCGATTGTATTCATCTCTGGAAGATGAAGAAGCGTCTATTGTAGATATAGTAGGAGTTGCAGTTTGGTTATGTGTCACAGGAGAAGGCGGTGTATAAACTTGATATGATTGAGAACAACTGCTGTAACTATTTGCGAAATTTTGTGGTGGTTGTTGCTGCTGTTGGTGACTGTACTGCTGTTGACTATTATAATGTAATGGGCTGTTTTCTATCCTGTAGTGAACATTGTATGATCTATATGTAGTGGGAGCAGTAAGAGCTTGTGACAAGATAGATGGACTTGTTGTAGTAGGTTGTTTGTTTTCTGGAGGTAAAACAGCCATGGAGTTTGTCAGCGGGGGAGTCATCACGTTAATGTTAGAAAAATTATCGTTGCTTGAATCCATTTCCAAAGTTTGATCGAATATGAGACCTGTAGCAGTTTCTATGTCTTGCCACATCTGAAAGTAAACAAAATTCATTAATTATATTTCTTACATATATTTTGAAAATAAATATATATATATACAGTATATATTGTAATCAATTAAATAATTCTTTTCATTATAAAATTCTACTTTTTCCAATGTCAGAAACTGAAATAATTCATAATTTTTTAAATAGCCACATAGAAGGTTATGAATTGAATATCCCATACAATATTTGCCTACTCAAATACTTGAGATTAATTTACTATGCATTGCATAACTAGGTTGAAACGTGGACCTCTGATTGGCCCTATCGAATCTTGAATATGGAAGGCAAGGATAACCTTCACCAACCATCGATCTGATATTCAAAAAAATTAAACGTTTGCAGTCACTTAAGATTTAGTGCATTTCATCTGACTTAATGCTCGTGATCACTTAAGTTCCACTTATAATGTTCACTGGCAAAAATGGTCTTTGTTTTCTGGTCCGAGTGTTGTCTCACCACAAATGGCAATAGAGAGAAGAGTGACAATTCTATTAATACATTTCATTGGTAGGCAAACGATGTATATTTATATATTTATTTTTATGTATATAATTCATAATATTTTAAATACAACAGATTTCCTGTACAATTTATTTGGTACTAAAAAGTGTTCGAGATCAGTGATCTACAGTATATTATTGAAATGACGCGTGGAGTGGATGCAATACGCAAAATGTTTCATATAAGACTTTCGTAATAGAGATTTTTTAGAGCAAATCTTCTTACTGCTCATGATATGCTTTTTAAATTTAAAGATAATGATACGTATACAGTTTAGCCCCATTGCATATGCAACAATCAAATATTATACTGTTATATATGACATTGCGTAGTATGACATGACATCCGATATTACGTAGCACTATCAGAGAAGCCTCCCTTCGGTTTAAATATATATTAGCTCCTGCGAAAGGTTTTGTGCAGACTTTGCCTCTAATGAAATAAAAGAGAAACGAATATACGACCGTGATTTTCTATATAATGTATATAGGAAAGTAATGTTAAAATAGTATGACAATGAATTGATTCTAAAATCTGAGCATTCTCATTGGTATAAACTATTACGGTAGATATATTTGTGCTTATTAAAATGAATAGACTTCATTTATACCCCGTCGACAGTTAATCTTTAGTTGGAAAATAATATAATTTAAATAGGCCGCCAAAGAGTTTAATCACGCTTCATAAAAGACACTTAATAATATTGCTCATTAAATTTCATTTAACATTTATTGCGTCAAATGATAGTCATTTGTTAGCCGTTAATTTATAATTATATATATCTGACATCGTAGTAACTGTATATAGGCAAAATTACACTGTGCCAATCCGACCATTTTATCATAGTTAGCCCCGTATCGCGAGATTTTCCTGGAGTACCTTGTTTAACAGATTATAATGCTGAATCATTGACCGCAAATCTTTCAAGTTTTCGGTCCATATATTTATAAAGCTTCATTAGCAACTCAGTTAAGTATAAAAATGGCTTTGCAATCAAATACTCTTACTCTCAAAAAGGCGTTGTGACATCTCAACTTTGACTAAGATGTATTGTACTGTTGCTTAAATTGTAAATCGAAAAAGTATACAGTTGAGTTGAACAAAATTAAATGTTACTCTCTACTCTATGGATATATTTTTGGATAAATCAAATTAAAATTACCAAAAGTACTTTTTGATTGCATAGAAAACGAAGTAATTTTGAAAATAATTCTTTACGTATAATGATATCCGAAGAAAGTGTAGTTTAATTTAGGGTTAACTAAAGCAAATTAATTACCAATTGAAGATTGGAAATGACTCTTATACAATTTAAATTTATTTTTCCATTAAGAGTTGCATATAATGACTCTTTAATATACGCAATGACCTAATTTAACCGCGAAATACTTTCTTAATTATCGTCGCATTCAGTCAAAGTCCTTTGACGATGTTGTCATGGCAACCTAATGTGTAGTTGCGGTTTCAAAGGAGAAGAATAAAATATAGAAAAATGATAATAAGATATATTTCAAAGTGATCCCCGAAAATGGAAATTTTATAGGACATCAGAATATATCTATAATTGAAATGCCTACATATGAATATATCTCAGTACGAAGCCAGGGAAGATATCGAAATAAGTTGCATTTCATGAGCAATAGTAAGGATATCTAGTGCCATCTTTATTCTCAACATCTTTGTGATACTCAACAATAGAAACAAAGGTACGATGCTATTGTCCGAAAGTGAAAGGCATCTCGCTTTATATTTCGATCTAGAAAAATTGATCTTTTGTTTATGCTCTTCAATAAGATGAAAGATATCTTCAAATAAGATGAAAGATAGAGGCAAATTTACAACATAAAACATATAACAATATTTATCTGCTTTCAATACTTGGCAATAATCTACGAATAAATCTTTTGTTTCAACATAACAAAAAACGGTAATAAAAGATACCACCTTTGAATATTTTTATTTATTTTTAATCTATTTACTCTGCTGTACAGTATTTCATTTTGTTAATCGGCAAAAATGGTCGATGGTTTGGTATAATTCTCTCCATTACTTCTTATATGACCGATGAATCAGTTTATTAATTTACACAATAATTTCTAGCATATCAACCACTAAATGGAATATAATTATAAGCAAGAAATCTGATATCGCGTAATTCGAGACAGATTTGCTGGATAAAATCGCAATTAAGATCTACGATCATCATCATCATCATTATATAAAGAACCTGAAAGAGACGAATAATGACGTAAATTCTCCTTGAGTTGACACGTTTCTGGATCGATTTTTCGAGAGACAGAACTAGAAACAGAGATAACGACAGACGAAGAGACAGAATGACGAAAAAAGATTGTTGTTGTAAGTTACAAATTAATATTTCGATACGGTCGTAAAAGAGCGACTAGATCTCTAAGTGCCTCTTTTGAACCACGATTCCAACATCGAACGTCGATATAAAGTCAAAATTATGACCACGGCTCTGTCGATTAGACCGTGGACACTGCATGAGCATTTGGCCATTCCTCCTGAAGGCCAAGATCGACTTACATGAAAACCAATAGATTAAATGGCAGATACGGCCACATATTTCGAGGATACGCTCGAGTTTCAAATAATTCTCCGCACTCTACATCCGTCGCAAAAATATAATCACGTACGTAAGGTCATCCGATGCGTCCACCGAATTAGTGCAACGTGCCAATGTCTTATAGTAACCTTCTCCATCAACCGTATAAAAACTAATACACATTTAAATATCGAATTATACTGCAATAATAAAATGCAACATTCACGTTTTTTACTTTATGTAATACCAATATATTATACTGCATTCGAGTGCTCTAAAAACTGTCGCTTCACGCGCTCCACAATGATCATAATTGTACGGATGGTTCTACAATCTAAACCACAATGGTCTTCTATATTACATGACGGTGCATGCTTTCCTACCTTGAACGCAACTTTTGGTCGGCAAAAATAACTTTGCATTCATTTAGAATACGAATCTTCACATTTCTTTTATAAATCGGAAATAATAATAATAACAGAGCTAAATATTTGATGTAAAAAGGCTGTATTAGATCAGTTGGGACATGAATGTACTGGAATATGTTTATAATCTTCATAAATTCATACTTTCATTATATGTATTATGTGTTAATCTTGTTTGTTTTAATACGATACAATAAAACCCCATATTTTAAATTATGATTAATAACATCTTTCAAAACATTCTTTTACAAATTATCAAATTCTAACACTCCTATACTGTATATTCTACATTTTCCCTTAATAATATACTATTCAAAACCGACACTTAATATACAAATTTTGACAGACTAAAATTATCCAAATTTTTGGAAAAATATTGTGAGTAAACATACATTTGATAATGAAATTAATTGCAAATACGTTATTATGCAACGTCTTCGTGCACATAAAGACTGTAATTATAGAGAATTAACAATTATTACCGCAAACAAGTAGGATATAATTATTATGGAAGTGTTTTTTCCCACATTTTATTAAGGCACTTTCGCCTATACTTGATTCATAAATTGAACTACGGTTGGTTGGTTTCCAGCCTTCAAAAATGTTAATCTACTTTTATGTCCTTTAATAGATTGGTTCTATCTTCAGGCACGTAATCAACCAACTAGATTAATCTGAATCCTAGAGTTTTTATCTACCTTATCGGTGTTGTGTGTATATAATATATTAAAAAGGATTATGCCGTTTTATCATCAAAGTTTGAAGTAAGTTCTGATTATTCATGTCTTACAATCATTCTGTAAACACAATACAGTTAATAGTGCAAAGGTTTGACAAGAGACAGCATGTTTTCTGAAAACATTACAGACACATAGAACATGTTCTATGTCTGATTAACTTACATGTTTGTGATTCTTAATGCATCAGAGCACATTTTACTTATAAAAATTAACATAATATATATTCATTTTACATATTATAAAGAAGTAAAAAATGTGAATTTCTATATATCTAATTAATAGCATGGAGTGATATCATTTTCTGGGATAACATTCATGTAGTTTAACAGACAACTTTAATCTATTAATTGAAATAATTTAATTTAAATAATTAAATATTACATAACTTAACTTAAAATTAAAGTTGTAATAGAATTAAATTTACTTTGTAGTCATATTTCTACTCAAAATAAGCCTTAAATTGTAAGCGTGTGTAATATTTATTGGAATATTAATAATAAAAATTGCCGAATTTTCATTATCTACAAGAATTTCTGTATTTATTATAATAAAATAACAATAAAATAATATAAAAATAATTGGCAATTAATTGAAATTATTTTCCCTACGTGTACAAAAAATAATTACTCGGAATGTTTTTTTCTGCGATCTCTCCTAAATCTAAAAATAATTGACGAAATTTCAATCAATGCCAAGTTTCGATTTCGCTCGATATTAACTATTTTTATTTAAGTGCTAGCTATAAGATGCCAATTTATGGCCTAATACTGTATAGTTAGCATCGACCTACCGCATTAATTAGCTATTTTCTAATGCATGGACTACTTATTAAAATAAATATCTCGCTATATTACGATATCTGTATTTTAATTATATACACTGAAATGCAAAATCAGCACACGATTATTCAAATAATAAATAAATTACATTTAGTTATTAGTTTTGTTAAAATAAATGATTTCTATATTTTAGGCATATAAATCTTTGGGTTTTTTTAGTTCCTCTATAAATTACTTGGTGTGGCTTTGTTCTTACTGCATTTAAAATATTGACATGGGGAGTGGATATTTATAACTAGAATCTCATAACATGTGTTAACATACATTATGCAATATATCATAAGTTAAAGCCATATTAGGTATTGAATAGCGCAAATATATATAATTCTATATAGATTAAGAAATATATTATTGTGAACTTTCAAATAATTCTAAAGAATCTCCATGAAAAAATATATTGTGCATTCTATATGAATACAGTTTAAATAAAAAGCCTAATTATCACCTAACGACCGATTCCTTGGGTTAATATTCAATACATTCACGTATGAAACTCTATATATACACTCATATGAGTTAATATTTACTTACATGTGCACTTGAAAACCTTGACATACAAAACCTAAATTTATTAGAGTAAAGTATTTGAATTATTTTTGTGTACACACGATGTCTATCGCAATGCCTTATATGTGAATGAAATCTTTTGTATTATTTTCAACGAAATTCAAAATAGATCGTTCTTCATATGAACATTTATAATGATATGGAAACCATTATTTTATTCTATATTAATAACCCGGGGCTGATACTTGACAATGGACGGCGAAGGTTAATCTTGCAAAAGTTATTTGGTGTCAAAAATAGAATAAAAGATCATTTTCTTATATTATTTTATGTGTCAATATTTTTATAAAGGAATTTATTTCATAAAACGTGTTTTTTTAGAAAATCGAAATTGTGATCATTTTTATTTTTAGAAACAACAACTAAAATTATTTCTTTTTTCTCGTTTAAAAATTCGACAAATTTGAAATAAAATACGTTTATTTTTTAATATTTAATTTTTTAAATAATGTAACTAAAAAAAATTAAATGAATCACTATTTTTACATATTCTGCATTAATTCCAGTCAAAAAAACAACAAAACAATGTCATAAATATCTTACATATGCTCAGTCAAAAACAGAAAAATATGTAGCAAGATAGAATAATTTTTGAAATTCAAAGCTTCAAAATTGGACGTATTTCATAAAGAAATTACAGCATCCTTAGCAAATCAGCTACGACTTTTACATCCATCAAAAACTGGTCAGATCGTGCATGATATGGATCAGTCTCGTAAGTCGTAACCCCATGACACCAAAAATAACATGAATATATAGACACAAGGCGAATAATATCGAATAATTCTAAATTCAGTTCATGCATAAACCAAAATGTTTATTGCTTTGTTTAAAAAATTTACAGTTGAAGGAAAGTTTTAAAAAAACTTTGTTAATTTATCAATCGAAAAAGCATGTTTTATGAGCGAATTTTTTAACAATTTTCAGTAAGTTCACCGTTAGAAATATTTATTATCATTTATTTTTTAAAAAGCTGATTGTACACGTACTATATTATCTTCAATCGTATTATATTATATTATATTATAATTCATAGATTATATATTATAAATCATACTTGTATTACCGGTATATGATAAATATTTTAATAAATGTGCAATATCTCAATATTATTGAAAGAAATGCCACTTCTATGGGTGTAACATCTTATTCACAAATACAAAACCGGATTGAAATATATTCAATGGTAAATTAGAAGCTTAAATCTGACATCTGAAGCAGTGATTTTTCTGTGATTAATTCTTAATTTTAGTGATTGTATAGTGCCACTAATGGTGAAAAACGCAAGAAAATTGTGTTTCGTCTATCGATACAGATACTTTTTTAACTACCTGAAAATGAAACGTAATAACTCGTGTGAGATGTATAGTTATTGCCAGTATCCAAAGCCCAATATTAATGAATTTAAAACGTTGAATTCAATAGAATTTTATGACACACAACCAGAATAACAACAAAAGAAATTACCTTCCAGTATAGACAACTTTTCGAACATGGTTGCTAAAAACATAAAAAGTTTCTAATTGTTTTAAATGCTAATGTATTTTTAATGGTTTTCGAATCTTTTCAAATTCTAAAAGAAGAAATGAGCTCCAATTAATAAAAGTGTAATCACCTTTCATGGTTCAGATATATTAATGACCGTTCGAAATAACTTCAGCAGCTGTTTGGAGCAAACACGATTTCCTGGGGTCACTTCGTTTTGTGTTTGGTTCATAAAATTATACTTGTCGTGGCTTCTACATGCAGTGAAAGGATAGGGACCTCTCTTCAATGCCAACATTTATATAGTCGAGACTTCACATGAAGAGAAACACCGTTTTCATCATGAATAACGGGCGTGTTTACGACTTCAGGTCCGCTCTGGATCGTAGGCTTCCAGCTCATAATTTTCGCTATTTGAATATCATTTGATAGCTCGAGAAAACGGAATTCAACAATGGGTTGTGGCTAAGTCCAAATCTTAATTGGTTCTCTGCTTTTGAACAAGTTTATAGGAAAGATCTCAGACTCGGTAAGTTGAGAGGGATTTCTTAGGAAAAGGGCCTTCTAGGCCTAATTATAATGTTTTAGATCTAAGATTTAGTATGTAGCTCTCATACTAAAACATAATAAGAATATGTTGGTAGCCACACGGATAGGATAGCTATTGTGAAGGTAATATTACTAAATATTTGAAACCCGCAAGTTACTCGTATTCAAGTCAGCTTCGGTTTAATACCTGCAATTGTATGAAAGTTATTTTAACAATTCATAAATTCCATCCGTAACTGATTGCATGTCTGCTTGGTTATTATATATGTTCCTCATTGCACTTTTTAGAAATATATTGGATATCAATGCGGAATTTAATACACTAGAGTAAATGAAACGAGATTTTCTACGACTTTATAAATTACTAAATAAATTCTCACCTTTTGAAGAAGTTTATATAATTGGTCCCAAATTATCTAATTAACACTTTGGTGATTATTCGACTCAAATTATTTCAACAATCTCATCTTCTGATTGGCAAATAATAAAGAAATAACCAATTATATTCCGATAATCCGTGAGAAACCTAACTGAACAAATGTTTTATTTATGAACTCTTTAGAGTCATAAATTGAATCGAACTGCAAAGCCAATTGCATCCGTATCATAAAGCCTGAAAACCTGATTTTTAAGATTATTCCACAGATTAATTTCTCTCATTGCAGATGATAACGATTCCTCGCTATATTTAAGTGGACCTCTAAATTACGTTCAACTCTACACTTATATGCTCCTATTAACTTAAGATTCCCTTAATTGTGGGTTCTAATTAAAGTTCTTAAATTTATATCCGTACAATTCTTGAGTTACTGTACATACATGCAGGTCATGAAAATAAAAACTACATATTCATAAGTATCGGATAAGCATCATAGTATTGCTTCGTTAACGTACTCCGAATTATATAGTACTGTAATACTGTATATTTACAGTCATTTACATAACATGACAGGACAATGTAGTTAAAGTTTCGATTCAGCTCTGAAAAAAAGTTAAATAAAAGAATATTTTACCATAGGAAATAAATTTCCTTTTTCAAATTTACGGAACATTTACAGATAATTTTTATCACCATTTTCATGTAGTGAAATTTTCCGGGAATTTTTCGACCCATTTTCGTATGTTGTTGTTTTTTCAATAAATTTCGTTCAACGAACGAAGAGAAATGATTTTTTTCTCGAAGGTATCCGCGTATGTGAAGGAATTTATAACTTCTGCTATATTATCGTTATAAACCGATAAATAATCGTGCACCTAGACTTCTAGAGAAAACAAACTAAACAAAATCTTCCTATAGTTATAAAAGCATGTGTGTATTTTATTCTTTTATTACATACAAGTGTCGAATTATAATTTATTAAACATTTTTTGTTAAAAAAAACGTTTGAAAACGTATCCGAAGCAACTTCCAATTGTTAAGTCCGTTTACTGCGCATGTATCAAACAATAGACGACTCTATTTGAATGTTACGTAGAAATTCCCTCATAGAAAAAATCTATTATTACAAATTAACCAATTTCTATATAGATATTTTGTATTTTTTTAGTCTTTCATAATGATTGGTTAAATAAATATAGTGACCAATAACAACGCTTCGTTTTGTCACCAGCATCTGATTATGGGTTTCAGTAGCACAAATGTTTACAAAATCCGAGCGACCACACACATTTATAATTTGATCAGATTTAAATGCATTTAAAACAAAGAACTTTTACGTATATTGTGTATATAGCTTCAATTATCACTATACTAAATACAAAACGGATTTACTTTCAAATTCATACAGTGTATTTAAACAAATTTCTATATATATTTTATTCATGTTTATTCAATATAACTAAATACATAAAAAAACCTTATTGATCATGTGCACTCCGGGCAAATTTAGCGTTGTTAAATAATAACTCGATAATTATATTTATTTATACTATATAATTTCTTTAACAAAACGTATCACAATATCTGAAAGTTTACAATCGCATACTTGCATATCTCATGGCCAGGCTAAAAACAGGATGTAAGGGTTATACGTACAAATCTAACCCTCCAATATATTAAATCAACCTAACCTAACCTATAACTTAACTTATTATTATACACCTCAGCATTTCATCTGTCGATATTGTGTCCATCGACATGTTTTCTACTCATCGATTTAATTATTGTCTGTTTTATTTGTTTCTATTTACTTTCATCAACAGAAACTAACAAAAATAATGTAAAATCAACCAACTAATAACACTGTGTGGAAGCGAGAGTTATTTTATAATTAACTGTTCTTGTAATCAGCTGATCGTGAGCAAATCTAAAGAAAATTATTGCGTAATATAAACAATCCGTAATGCATTCAACAAGTATATTTACGCAGTGTATTTTTTACGAGACTCGGTTGAATTTTAAACAAGATGGGATTCAATTGCTTGCTATAAACTGATCGGATCCCATATATTCAATGTGGTCAGCCGAATACATTTGAGATTTTCTAACAATTTATTTATAAATAGTGTTAAATAACTGGTTATTTGGCGTATTTTATTGTATGTTGTGAATGTAATAAAACGAATATATTTTATGGCGTAGTACAATTGGTATATGTTTCCTTTCTTCTTTTAATTAAAGAAGATTTCAAATTTAAAAAAACTCTTCGTTCTAAATTGGAAGAAGAAATTCTCCCATTCGAATTTGTGTCGAAATCGATAAATTGTAATTAGTTTAGTGGCCTGAATGCGGTCGAAGCGAGAGGAATTGCGCAGGAATCGAGATGTAATTGCAATACGTATTAACAGTTGGCCATGATTGATCAACAATATCGGGTACGTTCATCTTAACCAACTTTATGAACAACAAATCGATATAAACTAAACACAAACTATTGGGAACTGATCACAGCTCGCATCTTTATGAGAATTTTCCTGATCGAAATCAGATTCCCAGTCAAGAGGCTCTTGAATCTTAGACAAATCCAGAGAGAAGAGAAAGAAATATTTGTTCATAGACGGAGGTGTAATCAAGTTGGGTCATTTTTTGCACTTTTCCGGTTACCACACAGAGAAATTTGATATTCAAATATTTATAATGCTGATGATGGCCAGATTAATTCGACCAAGTTCTTGCAATCGGAATTATTTAATAGACATCGGAAATACCTGACCCAATTTTTAGTAGAATCTTTCCGAAAATATCGATTATATATCAAATATTTTGATATACACTTAGAATAATTGAAAAAAATAGAGTATACCGGTACTCTAAAAATTATTTTGTCTTCTATCAAACTTCAAAATTAAAGGTTGAAGTACTGAAAGTTTCTAAACTTAATTATTCTTAACTTTGGTAAAGTGAACGCGAAATATTTTTAATTTCTTATCATTTTGTTGACAATTTATAAGATTTAATATTAATTATTCAAATTTTTTTTCATTTGTTCGAATTTATAAGAGTTATAAATTCTCGAATTAATCGACCGAACTTGTACTTATTGAATTAATTAGACTGAACTTTAGTTCCCTAACGACAGTTCGGACGGTAATTACTTTTAATGCTTCGAGACATTTGACTATTTTGCAAGTGCTTGCACTGTAATTCTTTTTATAATAATTATTTATTAGGCTATTGCATGTATACTTTTGTGAAATTCTTAATTATATTTAAATACTGTATTTTATTTTAATAACCTTTATTGCTTCAGTTCTATGTACATTATTTCTTTTTTAAAAATATAACCAAGTTTATATATTGAAGGTTAGTTCATAAACATTAAACAATTCGGCAGCGATGGTTTGTCATTCACATATTTCCCACTCGTCGGATTGGCTCATATCATGACGTCATCTAATGAACGATTGATTAAACGAAAGGTTTATTTTAACAGCACATTTAATTTCAGTAATTAATAAATAATCTTGTAGAATTAAATTAATTTATTGTAGATCTGAAAAAAAATACTCTAATGTGGGCAAAGTTTTCCCTATTATATAGAGACAAGACAAAGCTGTAAATATTAAATAGTGCCTTTACTATAGTGCTAGAAATAGCTCTTAATATGGGCTAGATAGCGCCTCTATTGTGGACTTTATAGTGTATTGATGTTAGCTGGGATCTGACAGACTATTTGCCTACACTATACCTCCATTATAATAGAGTAACAATTTAAAAATTCAAATTTGTTGATAACATCACCGTTCGATCAATAGTTTGCTATCTATTTACCGTACACTGTCAGATTTATGATCTTTATACTTTCTTTTCGAGTGGTGTGAGAATTAAGAGGGCATGTATTAAACTCGAATCTTAATTAATATTCTTATTTGTTACACCGATTGGCGCAGTCATCAAAGATGATCGAAGGTTTAGTTTCAAAACGACAAAAAACTAACCAATTCTACACTCTCTAATCATGTTATTCTAGAAATATATTTATTTTTTAATGTTTTCTTCTGAAATTCAGTTTATTTATTCAAATTAGATACAAAAAAATAATTATTCAATTTGACCTGCCTTTGTTTATTATCTGAATATGATTTGAATTCATTATTTTAATTACCGTAGAACAAATATTCATTTAATTTTTTTTTAGTTTTATAAACTTATATATAAAGTGAAATATATAACAACTATAGTTTATGAGTTTATGTAAAACTGATCGTAGTTTATCAGTTTATCGTGTTCGTCTATATATAAATAAACCTATGTGTCATTAGAAATATATATATTAGATAATCTAATTAACGTAGTTTAATGATCGTTTAGTAAAGTCTAATTATTTTCTAAAACACTTTTTAATTATTTGAAAATGATCAGCATACAATGTATAGTTATCGTAATCGCTTATTGGTTAATGCAAAATTGAGCAGCCAATAGCGAACGAGATTGTGTATAACATGACCTGTCAGCATAAACAAACCTTATTCTCTTAGATTACTAGACTTTGATTAGATAAATTAAATGAGATTAATTGATTCAGGTATAATTTTAATGAGTTTTTTGCTACGTATACTGTTATATACCTATTAACGCATATTTAAATAACAGCTTTATTTATATATGCCTGAAGGTCTAATTTTGCAAAACCATCATGTCATTCATTTGTAAAAACATGTTTTAATCTTTTCTTACGAGTGTGGATAAGATATAAAACATTAATAGTAAATCACGTTAATTAGTTTTTAAATAATCTTAATATTGAACAATCACTTTGAGTCTTTTCTATTCGAGCTACTGGAAAATAAAGTAAATAAAATACATATTTTTAATGTTGTATTTTTCACTGATTATAAAAAATTACAGCCCTTTAAATTCGAAATGTGTAAGAAAGACGATGAGACTTTGAATCGTTTCAACTTCGTTTATTTTTGTCTTTGAATCAAATTAATTAGATTCCAAATTTCGAACTTTAAACCGCAACAACATTTGCATTTTTCATTTATTACAAAACAAATAAAACCATTTTTAGAATCATCGCGAAATTCTTCATTAAAAATGTGTTTTTTATTTAATTTATTTCTATCAGAACAATAAATTTAAATATTGCATTTATATAACCTAAAAAAGTGTCTGAGGCCTGAGGAGTAAATGAATGAGACCGAAAAAGAATCTGGTGATTCTAGTTCCACTTCATGAGAGAGGATTCCTCTTGCC
>JAJNBT010018247.1:0-13467 GCA_028455955.1 Notopais sp. p TS-2021 | reverse complement strand
ATTTGAATTTAGAGTTATTGACGTTTGAAAATATCAGCCTAATGGTTTATTTCTAATCATATTGTTGCATGTAAGTTAACGATCATCGAGTGATTATAAATTTTTGACTCAAAAGTACTCTGATAAAATTAAGTTTAAATAATATATCTTATGACTGAATATCATGAGTTTTTAAAGAATAATTACTTTAATAAATTCAATTTTTGTCAAGTAAGACACTAGTATTGTGCCGATATATGATTATATGAATAATACAAATATTGGTGATACCGTACGTGCAAAATATATATATAGAGAGATAAATAAGTTGTCTGTAGATTTTGAAATATCTTTATCGGTTGGAAATTTGGTATCGGCACATTCACTAATTAAAACCTTAATTTATTGTTCTATCTTCACTTATCATTGAATTAAAAAAAATGATTAATTAGGACAGATGAAAAGTTTAAACTGAATTAAATATTACTTGTCTTTATTTCTTGCATCGGCTAAATTTTTACTTCATGAACGAATGGTTTCAAGTTTGATTTTTGTTTTGTAATTTATTTTGTTTGTTTCATTTGAAAACTAACACTTCCATTTAACCTTTTTTCCTATCCATCCTGTCATCATTTGTGAACAGACTTGCAACTACAAGTGTACCTTATACAAAGATTGTGTTCAGTGCCAGGCTTTCAAAGCTGGTACTCTAAGTGAAGAAGAATGTCTCGCCAATTGTACCCTCTTCAATTCCACTCTGGTATCAGTAGCCAAAGGTAATAGAATCTATATTCTCGAAAAGAGGTTTCTCAAACTTTTTTTAAGTTTTCCTTTATTTTATAACGTTTACTCTCCTGACGATGGTTTGAAAAAATATTGAGAATCCTCTGTTGAGATTGCCGTAGTAGGCTATGGTTGCTCTTTTCCGGGTAGATTTACGTTACTGGTAGCTTTATAAAATTAAAGGTAGTTTGATGTTTAATGTATCTTCTTTTCCACTCTTCTCTATTGATGGACTGGGTCAGCTTTGCGACAACGAGTTTACATGTAGCAACTTCACTTACTGCGTTCAGTGTCGCGTGTTTGAGACTGGTCCCCATAAAATAGATTCAGAGTTTTGCAATGAATGTTCTGTTCTGTATAGTAGTTACACAGGCAGTATCGCCGCCAACTTTACCATCAATGTAACAGACTCGGTCGACCGATGTTAGTAATAAATAAATGGTGATAGCACGATATTTTGAATTCATTTCAAGTTGACGATTGACCTACTCTTAAGCACGTTTTGTATTCTTGGTATTCTTTTTTTATTAGTGCGTGTGCATTTTATTAAGTATTACCGAATGATTTGTGAGGAAATTTGATAAAAAAGGTTTATAGTCTATTGAAATATTAAACTTTTTTCACATTATTTAAATTTTTTTTGTGATGTTACAAATTTTGATTAATTTTAATTTTTTGTGCATGTTCATTCGACAATGTTTTGAGTTTCGTTTGCTTAATCAATTGACAGTTTACTATTTATAAAGCTGCTTGTAAGTGATTTAACAATCTTATTAGTTATTACGAACTGTATTGATTGTCAATGACAAGAATTCGGTTTATATTTAAACAAATATCATTATCAACATTAAGGAAATACCGTATTCTCTCTTGGGTATCAATTTTCATATATTCACATCTGTTCACCATCGCAATTGAAATAAAATACTAAAAATTGATAAATATATATTAAACTTTTTATTATTAAAAAAAAATCTCAACTTCATAATTTCATCTACTTTTACTAAAAAATATTTTATGCGCTGTCCTATTTTTAAATCTTAATAAACCGAGTGAATTCAATCTTCACAGCCGATGTTGAGAAAGGAGAACAGTTTTGTTCGTACTTCGACGAAGATGATTGTCAGTTCAAATTTATCTACTTCTACGACGAGAATCGCGAACCTGTGGTGCGGGTACAAAGGACCCTCGAATGCCCTCCCAAATTGGACATCCTAGGTGTAGTCTTGGGCGTCATCGGTGCTATCGTCGGTCTGGGTCTTCTCTTGCTCGTTATGTGGAAGTTCCTCACAACAATCCACGATCGCAGAGAATACGCTCGCTTTGAGAAGGAGAGAATGATGGCCAAATGGGACACGGTTAGTCGTATTTTTATGTCTACTTATCTTATTTTTTATACTCTACTCTCTAAAATAATACTAATTCTACCTTTATTTCCAGGGAGAGAATCCAATCTATCAACAAGCTACGTCGACATTCAAGAATCCTATTTACAGTGGAAAATGATCTATCCACAATAGAACGCCTAACCTGTTTTTTTATTAACCATTAACGTTGGTTGTGCTCGAAACAATTTAATATTGACCATATGTCTTCGTCGTTTTTACGCCTGACATAATTGCTTTTGTCTCTAGTGTACATAGAACATTTATGTAGTTTAATATCCTACAACCTAAGATACTATTAAACATTGTAGATTTGACCGATAGTAATTTTATTATATTTTAAACGTAGGATAACACTACACAAGTGCTAATATTGATAAAAAAAGCCAGTTTTGTTTTATATATTAAGTAACCGCAGCTTTAACTTAATGATTGTGTGTGCTAATAAGTAGCCGTATCACATTTAGTTATTGTTTGAAAGATAAATAATGAAGTTAAATATAAATTTATTTAGATATAAGCGAGATTTTATCACTTAAATGTTTTTTCTAACAATCTGAATGCTAATTTGCCAAATACATTTTAATATTACTGACGATAAGACTTTATTGCTTTAAATATCAACGATGTCGGCCGAAATTCTTTTAAACTGAATTTTATTACAATTGCTAAAAGAATGTATTAGATATATATATTTAATAATATTCAAATCCTATTTTGTTAACTTGAATATCTTGCCCTTCAGATAATCCTTAGATACGTACTTCTCTTTATTGTAATTAGAACTCTTAAAGATTTTATGTAAGTAATGAATATTTTGTTCATTTTATTGGCAATAAAATGAATACATTCGTAGGTTAGAATTTACTCAGTTTAGTGACTTGAGTCTCTTTTTTTTCTTTGGTTTATAAGAAATAGACTGAACAAAATGTAATCATACTTTCTGAAAAAGCGCAACAAATATGCCTTTTTTATAACCAATTTCGTCCATGTGCCAACTTCGCCTTGTAAAAATGTGCCTGTAAATACGTTAGGACTTAGTGTGGCTTCTTCCTATAAGACTCGACGGTGCTTCATATTTCTTATGGAAATCTTATTGGTTTCTCGGATTGAACCAAATCTAATCTATTACTAATAATATTTCGCTTTTCTTAACTGTTCATATACAGATCAAATGTATTATTTTAGAACTTCTACGGTTAATAATCTCTTGGAACTTTTTTACTTCGATCTCTCTTAAAGCTGAAATATTAAGTTGATGACATAAATGAAATATGTGGGTGGTGTTTATTATAAATTTTTAGTTGTATTAAGTTCGGGAGATATCAGCAACTTACTATTAATTCTTTATTGATCTCTAGAAATTATCAAACTTCTCGTCTAGTTATTCGCTTCATTTCTTAAGTAAAAAGTTCATATCACATTTATATTTATTAAGACTTAGATAGATATTTTAGCTGATAGATGCAAAATTTTACTTCTCTAGAAGTCCTTTTAAAACCTTTAATATAAGCATTTTGTAGCTCATCAGGAACTTAACTGATTGCACAGATTCTCTTTTCATAATAAGATCTGTAATTTATCTCCAATAAAAAATAGTTAACAGATTGTTTTTCATTATCTTGTGTAGTGGTCAGTAAGATAACTTGTGTTACAATAATTAGTTCTGTATATTAGAAAGATATGGTTGATCTTCCATTTAACTAAATATATATCCATTCAAATCACGATTCTGTTATGATTTGTAGTAGCTACCTACAATGTAACGTCACGTACCAAAACTAATATACTGATGGATTAGATTCAGGCTTCAATCAATTTTGGTTCATATTTACTGACATTAATGTAGATTGTAGAACACATTATTTTCAGAAGAAATTAATACTTCGAAGTCCTATTTTAGTTATCGACTGATTTATAATTGTATTTGCTTTTGAGTGTTTGAATTTATAAGTATATTTAACTTTTTCGTAATTAATCAAAATTAATTCTAGAATTCCAAAGTAGAAGATTGTAACAAGGAACGAAATATAAAACTCATTGTTGAAAATAAATAACGAAAGCTTTTTATTTGTTTCAAAATAAATGTTTGCCAATAAAAGATGTGAAATAGACCATTGAACAAATAAATTTATTTTGCCACATGATACCTATTTGGAAATGCTGCCATCTAGCGATGAAAAGCGCTCTCTCCTTCATAAGCAACACGGCCAGTGGTAATTCATAGTAATATTTTCGAAGCTCGTTGAAGTTGCTTACGAAGGAAAATCCCCCTAAAGGTGGAATATCACGATAGTTTTTCCTCCGCACCACTTTTCTATGAACGATTCGAGTTGGGGGCCAACACGCATTGCAAGATGGCGCTAGGCCCATGCGGCTGCCCTCTGATAGTTACTTCTTTTTGAGAGCCTTTTCAGCAGCTTTCGTGGTTTTACCAGACTGTTCCTTCTTGGTTACTTCCTTGATGACTCCTACAGCCACAGTTTGTTTCATGTCGCGCACAGCGAATCGACCTAGTGGAGCGTATTTCTGGAACGTTTCCACGCACATGGGCTTGCTGGGAATCATCTTGACAATGCAAGAATCACCTGATTTAACTGCTTTAGGGGTAGCTTCAAGCTCCTTACCAGTTCGCCTGTCGATCTTTGTTAACAGTTCTGCGAACTTGCAAGCTATGTGGGCTGTGTGACAATCGAGTACGGGGGAGTAACCCGCCTGGATCTGCCCTGGATGATTGAGCACAATCACTTGAGCTGTGAAGTCTGAAGCTTCTCTAGCTGGGTCGTTCTTTGAGTCTGATGCGACGAAACCTCTCTTCAGATCTTTGACAGATACGTTCTTAACGTTGAAGCCTACATTGTCTCCAGGTACAGCTTCAGTTAAGGCTTCGTGATGCATTTCAACTGATTTTACTTCAGTAGTCAGGCCGGTAGGAGCGAAAGTTATGACCGTTCCAGGCTTCAAAATACCTGTTTCCACTCTACCAACAGGCACAGTTCCAATACCTCCAATTTTGTAGACATCCTAAAAAATATCAAGTTTTACCTATAAGTAACGAGTGTTCAATAATTACATCAATTTAATATATTGTTTGGTTAATTTTTAGACAGTGCGAAACACTTTCTCATTGTCTTTCAGAAAGTTTTTCAAAATAATTTTTGCTAAAAAATAAACACTAGTTTTTATCACGTTTAAAAAAGACATATCCCGAGTGCTTTCGACCTACCTAGGTCATCTTCTTGGGGAAACTATTCTGAAGACAATAAGAAAGTGTTTCGCACTGTCGAAAACTTAACCAAACAATATATTAAAGTGGAAGTTGATATTTTATTTCTTAAATTAATTTAATAGCTAAACATCGCTTGAATTAATCTTACCTGAAGGGGAAGTCTGAGAGCTTTGTCGAAAGGTCTCTGAGGAACTTCAACATTATCCAAAGCATCGAACAGGGTCTCGTATTCATAGTTGCCACTCTTTCGGTCAATCTTTTGCTTCTTCCACCATACCATATTTGGAGATTTTTCGATCATGTTATCGCCATTATAACCTGAAATTGGGAGAATGGGAACGAGTGCAGGGTTGAAGCCGACCTTCTTGACGTAGGCACCAACTTCCTTAGCAATTTCTTTGAACCTGTCTTCAGAGAATTTAGGTTCGGTCGTGTCCATTTTGTTCACTGCTACAATCAGCTGTTTAACGCCCAGAGTAAAGCAGAGAAGAACGTGTTCGCGGGTTTGTCCATTCTTGGAGATACCTGCTTCAAATTCACCGGTACCAGCAGCTACGATCAACACAGCACAATCGGCTTGGGAAGTTCCAGTGATCATATTTTTAATAAAATCTCTGTGACCAGGAGCATCGATGATAGTCACATAAAACTTGGCTGTTTCAAATTTCCATAAGGCAATATCAATGGTAATACCCCTTTCCCTCTCAGCCTTGAGCTTGTCAAGAACCCAAGCATATTTGAAGGATCCTTTGCCCATTTCGGCGGATTCCTTTTCGAATTTTTCGATGGTTCTCTTGTCGATTCCACCGCATTTGTAAATTAAATGACCTGTGGTTGTGGATTTGCCGGAATCGACGTGGCCCACCACCACGATGTTGATATGGATCTTTTCTCTACCCATGATGACAAGTCACCTGAAGAAGAATTTAGTTAATTCGATTGATCATTTCTTTTCTATATGTATAAAATTGAGTGGTAACTTAAATTTTTGAGAACAATTTATTTTAGTATAAAAATTAACAATACGGTAATTATAGTTTTAAATGAACTAAAATCAATTATTTGTATTAATTTACAAAAAATCTAATTCCTTCATCTGATATAAAATAAAGGTTTTTCTTTTGATTATTCCTCATAAGAGCATCTAAATTAATCTTTTATCCATACACTTTTTTGTTTCTAAGTTAATTTATGTTGCAAATTAATTGTAATAAAAGGTAGGGCAAAAATATTTCATTTTAGAATTTTTAATTAACTGTAAATAAAGTTTTTCGTCTCGTAAATAACCACGAATTTGTGCTCTGTACAATTATATCGATACAAATTTAGGTAATTTCATTTTAATATCTATGAAAGTTTTAAGATTCTGCAAGACTTGAATAATATAGTATAAATTTGAATATTTAGGCAGCAGACCATTTTCAAAACAGTTTTTATTAAATTCAATGTCCAACATTTTCTTTGTGTTTTCTACATAGATTCTTCTTAAGCATCTGAAAGTTTGTTTAGTTTCCTAATTAGAGAACTTAAGGATTTTGGAAGACATCCATCTTACTATTACCCTCTTCAATGCAATATCTCGAAATGGGGAACCTTTCATTTTTAAATTAAAAAATAAAATAATTTCAATACAATGGTCAAAATATTTTTAAATAGCAAGATGGATGGATAATCTTACAAAATTCTTGTAAGTTTTCTAATTAAGAAACTAAACAAACTTTTAAAGCTTAGGAAGAATGTAGGTGAAATATACTAAGTAATCGTTGGACATACAATTTAATAAAAATACTATAAATTATACAATAAAATAAAAAGTATTCTAAGAAACTTTTAAATTGAAATTAAATTCTGTTTGATATACAAGAAAGTTCAAGAAAGTGCCTATAACCCACGGTACTTAAACTTGGTGCTAATTATTGCTAGTGAAAAATAGCTTATGAAATTTGTATGTTTTAAATTATAATAATCGGTATATGAATTTTATGTTTTTTAAATGTATATATAGCAGAATTATTGAATTTCGTTGTAATGTGAATTTTAATGCACACATTTAATTTCAATAAAAGATGATTTAAAACAGTTTGTTTTACATAAAACATTAAAAATAAGTTGGGAATTTTACCATACTGTTAAATAATACAGTATTATAAATAATATATGGTCATATTTCTTTGTCTAAGGAATGTAAATATAAAAACTAAAGTTGACTGTAGGATCTCATTATCAATGAACCTAAGACAATATTTTGTTTGAGTTCGTGGAATACAGATTATTTAGATTTACCGATATTCGATATATATTCATAGCAATGCCAACTAATATTTAGTTATTAATGATGTTCGAATGGTATAAAAACAAATGTGTTCTCAATTTATCATTATTGATTCTTTACAATATCGTTTTTCTATTGAACAAAGCAATCTAAGAATTTCTTAATTAACCAATTGACTTATAGCAACACATCGTATTAGATAGTTTAAACTAATTATAAACTGAACTATTATTATAAAGAATGAATAATATAACTATGGATCATATTAACTATTTGGGTACATATTTAGATTTTGTTAAAAGAATACTTAAATTGTCTTCTCTTTCCCAATTGCTTTTAAGTTGATTGTCTTCTCTATATATAACTACAAAGTCTAAAAGTCAAGTATAATTAACGGATATTCGATGATCAATTTATCGATAGCATATTTGTATAGATTTCCTACCTTATAAAGACTATTTTAACAGCAAATATATGATAGTAATGGAAAATATAATTAATTAAATATTTAGAAAAAAAATAAAAGAAATTTGAATTTTATCCTCCAGCAATATGTAATATTGTGTATTTCTTGTTTCTTTGTTCTTATATTGAATTTCTAAATTAACAGAGTAAACAAATTTCGTCATTCGCACCACCTGTAATAGGAATCATTGTTAGGTGTTTCCACATCAGAGCATTTGCTTGAGCCAGAAGTGAAACAAGTTGCTCATTCAATCGATATGGAAATCATTAAAGCTGAACACAGAGAGAAAAATGTCCGTCTTTATGAAATCACTATGGACACCTTATTAAATTTACGGTATTATGACTAATATATTTTTATTTTATTGGTATTCTAAACGAATTATCAAATACGTATACAAAATCGTAAAAAGAGAACTATACGTTTCAAACAGTATAAAATAACGTAATCATTATACGCTGTATTTAATAATTGTAGTTTGTTATAAAATATATATATTATTAATGATGACTTTCATCATTTTGGAACGTCGATAAACGTATTGACGGGTTATGACTAATTTGTGTGTAAATATGCGAATTATTAAAAGATATATTTATATGAATCAGAATTAATAGCAATTGGAATTCTAATTTATAACAATTCTGATAGAATTCACCAAATAATAGAATACAAATTACACAACTATAATGGTTTTCAAAAATATTTAATTATAGAATGTAGATTATATGGTACAGAATTTGATAAATAAGAATTTCATTTATGTGAAGGTCATCTTCAATTAGGAAACCTAGCTATGGTGTCCAAAAATAGTTTTGTCAATGCGAGTCTGAACTGAATGAATATTATACAAATAATGATGAATATTTCGAAAATATGAAGGCAAATAAATGATTGTTCCACTTTATTTATTTCGTTTAATCAGTGTTGAAAGTCCCTATAAATGGACATTAATGTATCTCGTGGCAGAAAACCTAAAAATGGCTCACGACTACTGTAGGTAGGAAAGATCTAGAAATGGGGCTTATTATTTTCTAATTTTGGACCAACTCCAAATGACTCAAAAAATCGTCTCCCACCATCTTTAATAGTAGATGAAGATGGTCAACACGTGTCTATGCAGTTTTGGTACTTTTTAATTTAATTAATATGTTATTTATTTATATTTAAATATCTGTTCGAATCGTTAACAATGGCTCGGACTCGGAAATAATAATAGCGATTATAACGTTACTAAGTCAAGAATGTGCAAAACAAAAACTCGAGTTACTGTTAAATTTGAAATTTACGAACACTCAAATCATCCATTCCATATCTATATAGTTTATTAAATATCGGCTAACTTAATATTTATGTGATAATAATTCTACTTAACGAAGCATAAAATATTCTATCGTTTATCTATAAAATAAAGTTTATCCAAATTCGATATTAATACAACATTACGATTAATAATGTAGAGCCAAGGGTCATAGGATGTGTCATCTCAGATACCGGCCCAGAAATCAATGACGAGACGGACCAATAACATCCGCGCTCTCGACCCCGGCATTCAAACATAATTTCGCTCTATAAGATTCCAACAACGAAAGATTTAAAATAATAGTTAAAATAGCTAGAAAATTTCCGTTGATAATGAAAAAATATACTTGGCAATACTGTTAGTCCATTAGTATCGAAAGTATATGGCATCTGTATTTATATGGGCACTCTCTAGAATCTTCAAATATGCAACTTGATCGGTGCACCAACATTATGTAATTGACCGCAAGAACATTTTGACACTTCTTACAATTATATTTTTAAGAAATATCACTAATAAACAACAAATAATATTCACAAATAATGCAAAAAATAGTAAAATAAAATGATTTACCGGCTTTGTTTCACTTTATAGCGTCCGTACCTGGTCGGAACTTTTTGAGAAGAGGCCCTTGCTAGGCACTGCAACACAGACCACTATTGGCACTGCAAGAACAGTACAATGCGCATGGGTCACACCGGTGGAGGTAAATTTGAATGTCATGTGCCACTCTTTAACTTTGCAAAAACGTGGTCTTTGTTGAGAAGCCCTATATATAACATGCATATAATGTTGAAAATCTCTTTGCATCTGCATAACAGATGTGACAACGTGTGATCTCAAACGTGCATTTCGTATCAAAGTATATCTATTTTTGGGTCAAATTTTTTTTCTTCGATAATTTAAAAATTAATAAATCTTTATAAGGATCAAAAATTAAATCAAAACTAATTAATATAATTAAAATACGGTTTTTCTAAACTAACAGCAGTTCATAACCAAAATTGAAAATAAAAAATATCTCTCAATCATATTTCAGTTTCTATATAGAAGTGTAGAATGGAGAGTAAATATTTTTTATTCTTCATATCTATAATTTTTAGTACAGTACATTTAAATTAGTTTTGAAAAAAATTATATTTTTCAATATAGATAAAAATTTAATACTGATTTTTATGTGATTGATAAGGAACCCTACAAATTATATTGCAAAGTAATATGATAAGTAGGTTGGGGTGCATTAAACCAGGGTGTCAAACTCGTTTTCAATGGCGGGCCACATTTCATAAAATTAATATGTCGCGGGCCACATAATTAATTATTTGTTGTTTAATTATAGCATACTTTTTATTCAATATACCTTCGTTTATACGTAAAATAACTACGATATACTAATATTTTTAGCTATTTTCAATATAAATAACATTTATAAATGAAAAACTGTTTTGTTTTGCGGACCCACAGACGGCACAGAGAGACTTCGAGGGTAGTATGTTTGGCATCTCTGTTATATACGATGTTTTATTATATTAAAATATAGTAAATGAAATAATTATTTATTGAAAACAGACAATTTTTTCAAGTAAATATATATAAAGAAAATATTATTTTTGAATTCAATACCTGGTCTTTTTGAAACTAAAAACATAGCTTGTGTTACTTTATAATTATATATATTGTATATGCGTATTCCCATCAGAATTATATGTTTTTTCCCATCAGAATTATATACCGTATGCTTATTGCCAGCAATATCGGAATCAAATTATCGAAAATGTTTTTCCCCAATAGAATACCTTCAATTTCTGTCAAACAGCAATGGTAATCTATTCCTTATTTTGATACAGATAGGTTTGTAAATGAATAGAAGATATCAAGTCTGAAATAAACGTAATTCAAAAGAGCAAATTATTTATATAATTGACTCTTTTAGGAATATGTATTTTTTCTTTATAGTTTCAATTTCACCCTCTTTTAGCTAATATTCCAAGGATTTGAAATCCCTGACTGAGAGTTGTTTAGGTTTGGCTTATTTTGGTTTTAGCACAATATGCCGAGGGCCACACAGAAAAGACTCGCGGGCCACGTGTTTTACACTCTTGCATTAATTTATATGCTATTTTTCTGAAATGCTTAACGCGACTGATAGTCTGAATAATGATTCTAATTAATGACGATTTAATTGATTGGTGAAATTAACAATTTAATTAATATACAGTCTACCTATGGTACTTTATTTTAAATTATATATCAAACAAGCTAAATATGATATTTTTATATCTTTGATCTACTTTTTTAATATTAATTTAAGATTTATTACAAATTCCTATAGGTTTGTTGTAATTTAAATCACGTTTCTTGATTTTGGACTTAATAAATATTTTAGATTTACTATTTTATAATCCTACTATACAGTAATGTAAATATGACTAACACAACTTAATGCAAATTAAAATAGATAATTATAATCATGTCATTCAATTGCTAATAAATTAAATGAAATATATACCTATTGTACTTTTGTATTAAGAGATCAATATTTGCAAGTCTGCTATAAAAATCAATATTTTTCTGACGACAATCAGTTTGGGAATGATTGATCTAGATCTAGATTATCGCCGAGAGTGTGAACCGATTACTCTATATAAGTTCCAATGGGATATAAATCTCTGTGGATATTATCACAACGAATATTTCGTACTCGGGTTGCACCTATTAATCCGTAGATAATCGGCTTATCAGCCGTTTTCCAGATTTATCGGCAATCGGCAGGCCGATTATGGCTTGTTTTTACTTGTTTACTTTTTATTGAATTTTACCAATTTAATCATAGCCAAAATTATATTTGCATACTGTTTCTGCTCTATGGTAGCAAATACAGGTCCGTTTAGTCAAATTAATAATGGTTTTATCTCATTTTTAACTAATGACTTGTGATCAGACATTCCTAAAATTACTAAATTTAAAAATATTTTTTATTAGTCATATGGCATGAATTATTTGAGATTAATAATTATTAATTTCCGTGTATTACTTGCTTCAGAAGAGCCATATTTCTAAAAATAATCTTTGTCGACAATGGCCTCTCATTCCAAGATTAAAGTCAAAATTCAATCCCACTGATCGGGATTAAGAAACATTTCTGCACCTGTACCGCAAAATAATTAATCTATGTTCCTTCCTTCCTACAACTGCAGAATCGATTAGACTATTCCGATCCAGATAGGTTTTATAGTGTACACGAAAATACGCCGAATGTAAATCAAAATTAAAAACTAACAATTTCAATAAATATATCCCATTAATTGTTTACTATGTTCATATAAATAACACTTGGTTTATCCAGACGAGTTAAGAATAGCTCTTGTAAAGGAAGATTAACAACATTCAATTATGTTCTTCCGGCCTTAAATGTTGTGTTCAAGAATACATTTCTTCTTCAGAGTATCATAAAATTATCAATGGAAAAAATGAATTTATATATTTGTTCGTTAGAAGTAGATATTTTTATCAACATGAAATATAATTCAAACATTTTTAAATTCTATGTATGAATCTACATTAAACTTAAATATAGAACAGTTCTTACTAGTTTTGGACAATTATATCCCCAATTACATTATCTAATCTATTTTTAAATGTTTCAACCCTTTTTAAATAAGTATTTTACATACAATATTTCCTATTACTGGAAAAATGACAATAGCTTCAGAATATTATTCTGTTGAGGATATTCCAAGAATACAGCTATATGATTGGTTTATTTAACTAAATGTTCAATAGAGACCTTGAATGAAAATCTGTCCTTCACAGATTCGAGTTTAGTCGAAGAAGACCTTACTACAGGTATGAGTTTACTATTTTATATCCCTCGAATAAACATCAACTTCAAATATTTAGATAATGAAAGTGAATAACTTCAAATTACCGTCCAATATTATGTGTAAAAATAAAAAGTGATACAGAATTTTGTGTTCTATATTTATTATTACGTAATTGGAGAAGCAAAACATTAATTTCGTGATATTTATTTGTACATAGTGCTTCAAT
>JAJNBT010018170.1:0-16170 GCA_028455955.1 Notopais sp. p TS-2021 | reverse complement strand
AAAACTATATTTGAATTATATTTAAGAGACTACAAAATTGTTGACATTCTAATCTTTTCAATCCATAAAACAGATTTTTTGATATAGATTTAAATGTCAGTGGAACCATTGTTCAAGTAGAGCATTTTATGTCAAATTTTGTACCTTGTATAATTATTTGCCCAATAAAGTACTGTATTATTTATTTAATTTTTATGTATGAGAATGTATATTTGCACGAAGGAAAACCCGGTAATTATATTGCAATTTATTCATTTTGGTTATTTAATATGAATTTGGATTTTCTATATTACTTTAAGATATTTCAATATAATTGCTTGTTAATAATCTATTGTTTCTGGTTTTTAAGTACACTGTATTACTCTTTACTGATATAGTAAATTTAATAGGTATATATATATGTAATTATTTATTATTTGAATGATCAAATAACGTGTTGCATGCAGTTTGTGATTGTGAAAAATCTATTATAATTGGTGTTAATTTCGATACATATGGATCAGTTTGTCATAACTAATGGATAAATGTATGAATTAATTTATTAAATAGCTCATATGGCTTGACAATATTTACTTTCAACAAGCATATATATTCCCTCCCTTCATTTTATTCAAAATATCTTATAAACTCACAATTTGAAGCCCATAGAGTACATATAATAAAAATGAGATATGATTTCGAAATATTTGAATAAATTGACGTCTAAATTCTCCTGCGCAACAAATTTAGTTTCAAAATCAATTTCTAGAAAATTAGAAATATTCTATTATTCTATTATTAATCCATTACTCTATATGTAAATTAAATTATTTCATAATAATAAACTAGACCTAAAAATTATAAGTTTTAAGTTCTACACCTAAATTCTGATGGTTTTAAATGTTAAATAGTTTTTGCAAATTTGATTGTAAAATTACCATTCAGAAATTGGTACAAATTATCCCCGCCTACATAATATAGATTTATTACCTTTTAAAAATAGATCTATACAAGGGCTTCATTTTTATTAATAGACCTTTAAAATATTACTTTCAGCTTTAAAGTTTGATGTATATTTATGTAATTTATCGAGTTATTGTCGACAGTTTGTCAAATAGTGACAGAATCGAATCATTCATTAACATTTTTAATTAAAATTAGTTTTCACTAAATTCTTAGCTGACGTCAATGCAGTTGCATCGCTTTAATTATAAATTTAAATTACATCCTTCGACTCTATTTTTTTACCACGTTTTTAATTCTTATTTCTGTGTCATCAAAATCGAATGCAAAATGAGATGAAAATATTAAAAAAAATAACCTCAAATTCATAGGTTTTGAAATCAGTCGTGAATTTAAGTACAGTAGTGGAAATTGCTCTTAAAATAAACAGCGCCAGACAACGTTACGCCTGACGAACGAAATTTCCATGGAAATGTAATTTTCATGTCCCTCCAGTTTATTCTCGGCTTCAAGCACAAATCTTCATCGGTTTCAGCTCATTAT
The DNA here is from genome assembly GCA_028455955.1 of Notopais sp. p TS-2021. Lineage (NCBI taxonomy): Eukaryota > Metazoa > Arthropoda > Malacostraca > Isopoda > Munnopsidae > Notopais > Notopais sp. p TS-2021. Next base: position 14,685 of record JAJNBT010018170.1, on the reverse strand, counting down.
CGTGGTCTTTTACAGCGTCTTAGAATATGAAATCGAAATAGCTCTGGTTCTTATTATAGATCAATTTAAAGACACTTTTTAATCTTCTAAAAGCATTGTAAGCTTTCCAGCTCCGTTTTCTATCAAGTTACTTAAGAAATTTTCCTGGATTTATCTATTTCAACGATCCGATGTCTAAAAGGAATTTCGTTTTATTTAATATATTTAAAATTATTGCCGAGAGAACTGATCAAATTCGGGTTCATAAAGTATGGTTTTTCGTTGAATAATTAAGCAACTTTTATGCAGGCGAGAATCAAATTGTTAAACATCTGGTACACAGACTGCAATTCTAGACGAATTCGATACAGTTACTTATATTTGTAAAGTAGAATTCCCAACAACAATAATACATCTTTGTTAACTTTAGTTATATTGTACACAAACTTCTTTGTACAAGTAAACTTAATATGTTAATTAGAAGCTTAACATAATTATTCTATATAATATTCCATTAGATATACAGTTATACATAATAGACGTATTATGTGATTTATGTCTACAACCTTGCACTAATTAATTTAGAATCAAAATACCAAGCGCTTTATCTATATAATTAATTCTCGTTGTTATTCTACATAAATTGAAGATATTCTATTGGTATTTACCCCTCAAACTCATTTCAACCTTTCAATGAGTGCACTCGAATAATATGTTTTATTTTATAAGATTTTCGAAATGTGACGTTGCTTCATTTTTTATTATGTCGTAACTGACGTCTTGTATATAGTAATGCACTGGGCAATAGGCACTCTTATTAATGAACTACCGTAATTTTATTAGAGACAATATAAAATATGGCACCTTATCTTTTAAATGCCAAATTGAGGAATTGCGATGAACTACCGTTGTTTGCCAAGTTTACAACTTCAATAGTGTGTCATCGTGTGTTGAAGTTTTTCTGATTGACGAGATCTCATCTAAAAAGGACTAATTCAATTCTAAAAATAATTTGTCTGCTCCTATAAACTGTGTTTGCTAAATGTTCACATTTCATTTGTAATTTGGAACCTGTTCTTTGAGATTAGTTTCTTCCATATTTGAACTTAATTTTAATAAAATGAAATCTGTTATAAGTATTTCTATGAAAATGCATTAGCAGTCAAAGAAAATTTATGGGTCTCTTCCTATACGACTCTATCATCACCTGCTAAAAGAACAATCAATCAACACCAAAACTTGTTACAACAAATGATATTTTATTCCATTATAATTATTTTTAAGTGTGCTTTGTGAATGCTTTTGCAAAGTTTTTGACTTTTCTGACCAAATAAATGAAAGATATCATGTTTTTATAATTCTCACAGCAATGAAATACTATTGAGTCTGCATGCTGGATACAATATAATCAAGTTTTAATTCCAAAAGAACACTTGTAAAATCTAAATTTGATTGAAGACTCTCGACGTGGGTTCAAATAAGACAGGCGATATTTCAAGTTACTCCTATAATCTCTGTCATTTATTATTAATAATACATTTACATTTTATTATTATACTTTTTTATTTATTTAATTATTTTCTAGTTAAAATTAATTTTTCAGTGTGTATGTTTTTTCCATTGCTTCATTATACCATTAATAAATACGTTAATTAATAACAAGATATACTTGCGCTAATTATGAAGTTCGATTGGGTAACGCAATTTGGACTTGTTTTAAAGGTCCATTAGTTTGTATGCATGATTAATGATAATAAACGAGGGTTGCACCATCAATATTTATAACTAATAGTAATGTATATAAGTGTACCTTCTGTCCATCGACATAGTTGAAGCTTCATTCAGATGAGGTCATCATCTGATGGATCGTCAATTGCGGTATTCAAATTTACATCGTTTTTTTTGTTAACTTCAACTTCAAGTATGAGACAGAATTTGTATTCAACGACCTCTTTATTTTCCGTTATTGAAACACTTCGCTTGAATTTTACGCCCACAATTTTAAATATATACATACAGATATTACCCAATTACACGTTTTGCGTCTGCTCTTTCACTATAATTAATGAAATCAAAGGCCATTGTGAAGACCATGTCTAGACCAAACATATATTTCCAGGCTTGACTATCTCTGGTCACGCATCTCTGAATATTTACTCTAAAATCTAATTCGTTGATATGATTCTAGATTCCATTGTACGCGTTTCAAAACAAATTCCTTATTAAGTCACCTTTTTTTTCGATGAAAAAATATCACTTCATCAAAACGTGTATTGATAAGATGAAAGTGTATAGGTCAGGCAGGCAGGCTCGTAATGACTCAATCATACTTCTTACCTTGGGTAACGCTGCATGACGATATTATTTTGAACTATTAAGATCAATTTTGATCTCTAAGGCATTTACTATATATATATACACATAGTATATATTTTGTTAGGTTATGAATTCATGATGTAGAATAGGAATTAGTACAACTTTGTCAATTGTTGATGAAAGATATACTTCAGTATATAAATATAACATAGTTGGAAATCAACAACATATATTAATATGTATAAATATTACTTGTTCTCTCTACCAGAAAAAATAAATTTTCTGATATAATATAATATAAATTCATCAATAATATTTTAACATACCGTATTGTTCTTTAAAACTTATTTATTGCATAGTGAGGTTGTTTTTTATACAGTAAGCGCCACTAAGTAGAATTACCTGTCCTAAACATTACTGTTTATAAATGCGTCCGATTGTTCTCAGTATAAACAGTAACTGAATGATAAATAATATAAACAAATTATTCAGAACACAAAGGATCTTTTTTTGAAAATAATTTCATTTGTTTGTTTTGATATAAGATAATTATTCGCAGCTATTTTCTTGATTTTATCGCTCTGTATATCGTAAAGCAAAAAATCGAATAAAATGATTTTTATTGTATTCAAGGTCACGACTTACGATGTTTTGCCTGTAGATATTAAATATTTAACATGCATATAATATATACTGTTAAATATTTAACATGAATATAGTATATATATATATATATACTATTAAATAATAATACCATTACTTTTTGTTGTTAAATAAACTTAAGAATTCTTAAATACTCTAGTTTATGTGTAAAGTGACTTATGAAATATGATTGACCATAGGAAAAATGTGAAAATTTCTATTTCCTAATCTAAATATTATAACTTTATATGAAAATTAGAATCTATATTTACGTATATCACATATGGTTTCTGTATTCAGGGCAGGGTAAATATCATTTCTTTATTATATGCCCGATAGTCACGTACGCATGTAAACATATATAGGGAGGTGCCTTGCAAAGCAATTGATAACTATTTGTTCCCCGTTTTATATAAAAAAATATTTGAATATAAATTAAAATCTGTGTGGCAAGTATGAAGGTAGTTAAAGTCTTAAAGAATGGAAAATATTTTAAAAATGATTTGACAATTATCCTTTGATGAAGTCACCATTATTTAAAATGCAGCTGGTTTCCAATTAGGGATTAAAATCCATGTCCACGCAACAACGCAACCTAATAATTATTTTGCCACCTTAATCATTTGATTAGCGGTCAAAATCTAAATAAAATTATAACTTTCGCATTGAAAAATAAAAATAATGTTATAACACTTTGTTTTTGAAGTCACGTTATCGAAAAATGAATATTTCTCAGTAATTATCGGGTCTTTTAAGTTTGAGGTCCTATTGAATTTCAATTTTTCCTATAAACTACGAATAATAAATGATATTCTAAACAGGAAAATGATATTTATTTTTTAGAGAAATTATTATTTAATGAATAAATCTGTCATTATACCTGTGCAAATATCTTCATAAAAACATCGTCTTTCCCAGTACACATACTCGAATCTATTTATATCCTGAAAAATAATCCTATTCTTAACACCTGATATTGTGTTAATAAAAGGATCACGAATAATATTAACATTGTTTCAGATTTGGTGAGGTTAGGTTACATTGTTATATTGACCCAAAATTTCTTCGATAAATAAGTATTGCACGCTGCTTATTTATAGTTGTATTATTTATATAAATTAGCATTTCATTAAATTTGTCTCTTTAAAGAACAATGTTGAGAGAATGTACGGGTTGCTGTTATATCAATATATATTTAAACGAGCATCTGATTTAATATTATTGCAATTCGGACAAATTTAAAGGGATAAAAAATATAACAACTATATAAGGAAAAATGTGAGAACGTTGATGTTGACACATGTAACTTTGTTGTCTAGTTTATGAAGTCGATGTTATTCATCATTTATTTAATTACAGAAATCAACCTCTTAAGTTATTTTCTAAAGGTGTCCTATTTATTTTTCTATAGCATGTATAAATTTAAAATTTCAAACTAGGTACATTTTTAGCATCTTGAATCAAGATTCTTGATGCTGGAAATAGATATTTTTTGGGTGTCACTTATATACCTGGGTATATAAAGCATTATTAAAAATGAATTAACGTCATTAAATTATGTATATTTTAATAATGTAAGATTTACTAATTTGTTTTTCTCGTAAAGACTTCATTTTTGGAAGCGAACCATTAAACCCACGTTCGGAACGCCATATATAAATACACCTGTTTACATATTTTTTAAGGAACGACGTTATGCACTTAATCAATTGTTATTTTTTCTTCTTGTTTTTAAGAGAATGACCGAAGGATTTAATTCCAATTCAAATATCTAAAAGATTTATTATAAAGATATCGTACGTAGGGGTCGGTATATTTATAGCATTTCTTCAGACGAGTTATATTTAGAAAATGCTATGAAGAATAATTCTTCAGCACCTGAAAATTAGTTTCATTTTATGTCAATCACCATAAATTAACCGGGCGTTAGTAAAGAATAGTTGTTCATAATGAGTCGAGTCTTTATAGTCATACGGTAATTGGTTGAACAGCAAATATAATTCTCCAACAACCAATTCATACTCAACGTTAGACCATATATTGAAATGAGCTTTTAATGTTAAAATCGAACCATATTTAAATGTTTCGTGAGGCGTTGAGTGACATCGGAACTTATTTAAAGAACTTAAAATCGGTTCACTTTGATAGCTAACATTAATTTCTTATTGCCAATTAGTGTCGATAACATCTGACAAGTCATGCACTTGTCAACAAAGAAAAACGAACTTGTCTGCTGTTCTTAAATAAAGAATTGAAGGTCCGTCCATCTTGCAAGAAAAAGTTCAATCTAGCCGGACATTTAGCCTAAAACCATTGAAGTGATCAATTTTTGCGTAGGAGTTCTGAATTAACAATGACGAAAGTTTACTTTTATTTTACACTAATTCATTTTGCGTTAAATTTGGTGTTTATCTTCTTTAAAATCAGGAGAGAGAGATAGTGCCAAGTTTATTATCTCATATGTTGATTATTTGTTAATAATTTTTGTTGTTGTGTCTACTAATTTTATCAAACAATAATAATAATGACATCATCATTTTTTCCAAAAGTATTCATAAGAGGTCTCAGAAAATTTTATGAATTTCAAATTTTAAATTCTGTATTTATGATCTCAATCAATAGATTATTTTCGTATGTACTATAAAACCGATCCAATCGGAATAACCTATTCAAGCAAGTTCTTCACCAATAAAATGCCTTCAATCTCTGTTGAACACCAATGAGAATCGATTCTGTCGATTAATCAATTTCTTATTCCTGTAAATAATGTACACGGAAATACGCGTTGTGTTGTTATCTTTTGAAGTTATACAATTTGTAGAGGGTGCAACCTTGTCTCGTCTAGTTTATTTAATGTTATATCGTTTATAGGGCAATGAAATAGTTAAGGATAAAAATCTACATCTCTACAAGCAAGGCATGATAGCGTAAAGACGATATTTAAATTCTGAGCCTGATTAAAAAAACTGCAAGAAATACACAATAATGCAGTTCTTTATCAGTCACGTAGAGTATATTCAACCTACACATAACTGGTTCAAGCACAGATTAAAATCTCACCAGTTACTCGTTCATGTAGATTTTTACTGCAAATTTCCATATGTTATTCTTCCGTCAGAAATTTGAAAAAAAAGATATCACATATACAATCACAATGGCTGTTGCAATTGAATGAAGTACGTAATAAAAGAACAAGCAGCGCGAGAGCAAGTAGCAAAAAGTGCAAGCGAAAAGCAACAAACTTGAAATTGGTACAAATGACCAAGTCTATATTTGTCTAATTCGATCGTGATCTAATTGGCAATGAGGTGAACGAAATATACTGGCATTATATTTTTTAAATATTGCTTTTGAATTCGTTCAGTTCTTTATGCCATGTCCTGTACAGTATGGCCAGGACGCCCTATTATAGCAACAATAGACATATTCAAAACAGGTTTCCTTACTGGACCTGACTAGATATAGTTTAAAATTGATATTTTTTTTTCTCAAAATATGTCAAATATTCTGGAACGATAAACGTTAAATTAATTACCTTTGGAACTGAACGATTTTTTCGTTCTCATATTTCAAAGCTCATTAGAGATTTTTAAACAATTATTACTTTTCAATAGAGAATCTTTTGGGTCATTTTACTAAAAACTTATTTTCTTTATTTTCCAGTCAAGAAATGTGAAGGTGATAAATTTATGTGTAAAAGTGGAGACTGTATCGAAATTTCCAGGCATTGTGATAGTGTCCAAGATTGTCGAGATAACGATGATGAAGAAGATTGTCGTAAGTATAATATTATCAATGAAATTGGAACTAAATGACGTTCATCATTCTTTATTTTTGTTATTGAAATGTAGTAAATAAATAAATAATGCTTTAATCAGCAAAACATTTTACAAGCTACAAATGACTGAAAACAAGAATATTATATTGTAAAACTGAATAAAACTATTCACTAAATTATTTCCATTAGATTATATAGAACAAAGATCTATTTTACTTTTGATAGGATATCTCCGTTATCATTTGATCTGAAAATATATATTAATCACTTGATTGTGCATTTCAAGTTGTACCAAGTTCACAAGCAACGAAGAAAATTCTAGATTTGCAAATAAAATAATTCAATTTTAAAAAAGCATATAGATGTCTTATTATTATATGTATTTTTATTTTGTGACTCTTTATTTCAATTAGGTCCTAAATACAATATATATGTTTATTTTTTATATTTTTTTATCTTAAAGCTAAATCGAATATAATCATTAAATATTTTCAATTACAGTAGTTAATTATTTCTGTTGGAATTATTTATTTTAGTAAAATGGTATAACATGAGATGTTAATAGCCCGTCATATTTATTCTTTGCAGTTATTTCTAAATCTCTTCTCTTTATATATAGTCAAGAGATATCTGCATAATATTTACCCGTATCTTTTTTGAGACTGGATTCAGTTATTTTATTGGTTATGACTTACAAGCGAGCCTAATATATTCCAATTTTCAATACAGTTCCAGCTCTGGTTCAGTATACAAGTATGCCATTTTATATAGAAACCAATGTATAATGCTTTGGAGCCGATATTTTATATTGCCTGTCAATTACAGTATTGAATACAGAATGAATTTAATACATGTATTCATAGATTTGGCTGAATAGAAAATAACTATTTTTGATTTTTAGACTCTTAGATAGATAGATATAAACTTTATTTCATAAATAATGTTGTAACGAGGGCATTATTGATAAATTAAGAATCTTTTAGTTCCAAGAATAATGATAATAATCTAATGACTACATTAATTATCGCATATTTTTCTATTTAGAAACATGAAAATGAGTATAATTATTACTGTAATATTAATACAAATTGTATACAATATTGTTCGAATTTGTTCATTCATATCAGTTTGCCATGCTACATTTATTATTACATTTTGGTGCTACTCACATTACTACGATAAATTGGTTAAATGTCGTGATATTAAGCACGGCTAGGATAATTTAAAGAGATAATATATATAATACCAATTCAAATGAATAAGGGAAACAAGAATATTGTACAGAAGAGAGATTAATTTGAGAAATATTAAATATATATATAAAGTAAATGACATTACAGTCCGTATGAAGAAAATACTTGAGAAGTTTAAGTTTATATATATGAATGTTCAAAATTTGCCAGATTAAGCTAACTTTTAATTACCGTATGTAATTATTGAAATGTTGGCAATTGTTGATCATTGCCAATTTTGTGGTGTTCAGTAATGCTCTTCATTTATTGAAAGTTCTTCATTGTAATGCCATCTTTGTACATGTATTACTTTGTATGTTTGTACAAAGTAAATAATTATCATATTGATCTATAATATCGAAATTAGTTTTCAGATTTCAATTTTAGAGGTATTGAATTTCTACGGGATTATTATGACTAAAATATTAATGGGTTATTTTATATACTACTTTCGTATGATAAAACGCTCTTAAATATTCTTTTAATAGCATTTGTTATGGAGATATTAAAGCTATTTATATTTAATTTTGATGCAAACTGCGTTGAAATTTGAGATATGTATTCTTGCAGCAATAAATTAGGATATAAGATTTTACTGGTGACGGTTTATAGAGTTGTTTTTAGAAAAGTTACGTGCATTAGTTGCATCACAAATGATGGCAGTGCAAATGATAATAGTAAAATATTTTACAAAAAGAATATATTAAAGGATTTGAAATTTTGAATCATCCTTCAGGAAGCAGCTTTTTTAAATTCAATCGTATGTCTGTCGCTTTTATAGAATACGAAATATTTTATATAAAAGTTGGTGTTAATTTACCGTATATTGATATCTATTTTTTTTTTAAATCAATCATTTAAATTATTACGAATCTTGACTATAAAAATATTTAAAAGGAAATTGATTATCGATTCACTTCTTAATTGTGTCTTGTAGTGAAGTGGAAGAATGATTGCCTAACAAGCGGGTTTGGATTTGAATCTTGGTAGTATAGGCTTCGTAAATTGACCCCTTATGTAAACGAATAAACGGGTGCTACCTCAAAGCCAAATTGGCACAAAATAGTCATTTATTTATACTTCGGTAATTAAAATATTTGGTATATAATTGAAAATTATATTATAAAATCTGTGTAATTATGGACTATTTCGAAGTAAAGTGTCATTTATTCAAGGAAATACTTTAATAAAATAGCTTATATGGCACATTTTACATTGTTGATTTGAACAAAATTCATTATTTCTAATTTTGATACGAATAGAGATGTATCATCGTTGACATGTTCAACGAACGGTAAATAAATAACCTAAATGATGAACTACATTCAAATCAGATATTTGCAGTTGCTAAAGTCATGACAGATGAACTGCTCAATCACTTTAAACGAAGCTGAAACTAAACGTTATAAATGTTTATTTACCTTGATTAACTACTATCAATATTCGTAAGCTTGACAGAAACATCCATTTCCATAACCAAAGCTTGTCTAGACTTGATAGTTATGATTGACAACGTTATTATATATAGTTTCACTTTATATAAATTCCACGCTTAAGCTGTCTCAAGAGATATCTACAGTTGGTAAAAGAAAAACAACCGAGCAACTACATCATTTATTAAATTTGTAATTGACAGAACAAGATCAACTGGCATAAACTTACGACTCTATTAAGTTCATCCAAGAAAAGGACCAATTGCTTCGGCACTTGACAGATGCATTTATCAAATAATAAAAACATTATTATGATATTAAATAAATTAATGCTACAGAAGGTCGGCTAAATTCATCCTTCATAAATCTATTTTAGTCCACAAAATATATCTCATTTTTATTTGATTCTTTAATATTTATTTTCTCTTATAAAATCAAAGTGTCAATTGTAAATCTCAGACTCAATTATGACATTTGAATTGGAACTTCTACTTCCTTATTGTTCAGTCTGCTATTGAGAATTGAGATAGTTTTGTTTAATACCATCAGAAATATTTTAATAGTATGGCACAGAGTCATTATATTTTGTATAAAAAATAAAGGTTTAAAATATTTGTTGAATGGATATGATTATTCATTCTGCTTCGAGTACGAACGTGCCTCTAATACACAAATATTGTATTCGTTTAAATCAACATTGACGGGTACATTTTCGTATATATAACTAGATTAGCAAGCTTCATTAAATCAATATTGAAGCATTATATACAGTAATAGTCAATTTATTATAGAAACTCGATGCTTAATTGGATGCGAATAAATCCGATCATTCTCGTTGGAAGATTCTTTCATTATTTTTTGTTAGTTTAAACATCTCGATTTAAAACTAATTCTATTGTGTATAGTAATGTGTAGGTTAGGAGAGCGCTAGTTAGACCACCTCCACCCCGGCTATTATTGAAAGGTTATACTTATAATCCTGAAATTCATAAGTTAAAAGTTTCGATAATTTTCCCTTTCGAAATTTTGTCATTTCAGGATTTTGGCGTTTCAGAAGTATAACTGGTTAACTATTAAATGAATGTAAAAATCATTTTAAATATCCCCTTACATCCAAATATTTATATATATATATGCTTTAAGTTAATTATTATAAAGAGCAGATAGTACTATAGTTACCCTATAATGTTAATGCATTTATTTATTTATTGAAAATAGATTACAAGAAAAAAATAGTACAATTTTCTTTGTTTCAAGCCTTTTTATGTTCGATGTCATTCATTTTGATCATATGATTTGAATTGTGTTTGTGGTCAACAGGTCAATTGTGTAATAAAGATCAACATAAATGTGGTGACGGAACGTGTATCCAGATAGGATACAAATGCGACGGCAAAAGCGATTGTAGAGACCAATCAGATGAGGAAGGATGTGGTAAGTAGATTTTACCAATAATAATAAGATGTTCTACTAGAAATCATCAAGTTCCTGCTCTCGTGAAGTTCATCGAAGTTAATTTGTTTAGTATTTCTTACGAGAGATAAACTTAACTTGTACTGGTCATTTTCGATGCAGTTCATGAAATAAACTATTGTAGTACTTGCTCTATATTTCTCATTGACATGATGATATAGGAGTGTGTTATTGAAATATTGGAAGTACAGTATTGGTGATTCGTCTTTTTCGATATTAATATAGATTGGACTTCCAGAAGAGTTGGTTGGTTGTGTTCTGGGCGTGATGTTATTTTTGACAATTTTTTTTTACATTGTGCATCGTTAAATAAGTTTTTAATATTTATTGACACAATTAATTATCAATCAGAAACGTACGACTATACATTAACCTTCGATTAACTTTTATTTTTTTGTTCGATCTTCAAGATATTTTATCAACATATTCACACTAAGTTTTATTTTTCTTATTTCGAGTTCGTTTAAATCAAATAAAGTACAATGACTATAATTAGGGTTGCATGAATTAGTGCACGTTTGCATCCACATATCCCAAGGTTTATACATAATAAGAATGAATCCTGATACAGGAGCATGTTGCACATGTATATACAGTAGAGGTAAGGTTAGGTTCGGAAAATAAAATGTAAAGGGCATATTGAGTCGAACCACATTCTAGTTTGCATTTCAATTTTTTCAAGCAGAATTGATTTGATAAAATAATTCAGTACGAAATTATTATTTAATAAACTAAAAATCAAGTTCATCATTTTAATTTTTATTATTTAACTTTTAGTCCTGTGATGACTTAGGGTACGTTGTGGTTCAGCGCAGATGAATGTGTTGTATTTTACTATATAGAGTATTTGCTTAATAGACCCTATTATTATAGTATATAATCATTAATCAATCGCTTTATGGATTCGCTGTAAATAAACTAACTCTGCATATAGTTGATTCAAGCCTTCTTTCCCGACGGGCAAAAACATTTCCTTGCATGTTCTTATATAAAACATTTCGTTTGCTTTTAAATAGCTGGTTGTAGGGACTCAGAATGGTCCTGCCTTAACTACGATTGCATTCCCAGGGACAGTGAATGCGACGGATTCATTGATTGCTCTGACGGTTCTGACGAAGGAGTCCAGTGTAATGGTAGGTATTTTATTTCTATATAAGTTCAGTACATTATATATACAGATATTGTCGATTTGGTCGAAATTCCTCTTGTACTCGATAGGATATTTGATTTTAGTTCTTAATTCACTATAATACTATAATAAAATAGTAGAGAAAAGGTTTGTGCTTTTTAAATTCATTCTATAACAGCTGCAATTGACATTGACACGTAAATAATTGACTCCTATCAAGAAATTAAGTCATTTACGCGTAACTTGAGTTAAATGGTACTGAAGAGTCTCATATTAATTTCTATAAAAGACACTTTAGTTATTTTTGACATTTGAATAAATTCACTTTTCTTATCGGCTAATAATTTAGAAGAAATAGTTCATAAGATTATTAAATTCACATTTAATTTGTACATTCCAGCATTTATTTGATGTGATTTCACATTGTAATAAATACCTTGAGACTTAGATCTAAAATAATATTTTATTCAATTATTATCATTCTAATTTAATAATAATATCATAAAATTTTGTCTTTGGTAAATAACGCATTATCAGTATTTTACATATTTTAGAAAAAAATGCATTTCTAAAAGAGATCTCAGTCGTTTCGTAGAATTAAAATTTTCTTTTCATGATCAGCTACTTGTGTATATGGTAGCTTCATAATAAGTCCCGCCTAATCTATGGACTTGATAGTAAGTTTACACAAAAATCTTATAACAATGATAATCAGAAAAGTTAACACACTGTGATAAGTTAATGGTAAACTGAATTACCAATATGATATTAGAAGGTAATTTTGAGTTTGGGTTACTTAGTAGAAGGCTGCGAACAGGATCACTGGCGATGTAGTACCGGTGAGTGCATTTCTAAGTCTCTTCTGTGCGATCGCAAATACGACTGCTATGATGGCTCGGATGAATCCAATTGTTCTAGTAAGTTTCTTGACCAAAAAGTGACAAAGTTTACTCTTCATTCCTAAGTAATTTTTAATACAGTACGTGACTTACGGTGTTTCCAGATAGATCATAGTTACGAGACAATAGTACGTATAAATATAGCTTGCTACAAATTATATCTATTCAGACGCAACAAATGCTTTCCAAACAATATAGAACAAAAAAGGTTTTTCTATTTGGGAGTAAAAATATGCTTGGAATTGTATTACGATTGAAAATAAAAGCGCTTACTAATGACACCTATACACCGTATGCTGAATGTATTGATTTATAATTAAGTTAATTTACTGTACATTTATATAACCTTTGAATGAAGCATGAAAATTTAAATATAACTAATACCTAGCTGAATGTAGTTTGATAGCATGCCCTCAGTAGATCGAGGTATGATGTTGCATCAGTTACAGTATATTGGTTAGACAATGTTTAACACTGATTTTTCCTGTTAACTCTGATCAGCATGCAAACCCCAAGACTGGCAGTGCAACGATCGTTCCTGCATTCCAAAGACTCAGCGTTGTGATAATACCTACCAGTGTGCTGATCACTCTGATGAACACGATTGCCAGGGTCAGTATTTAGAAAGGGCAAGTGCCCTCTTTGTTAATATTATCTTGCATGCGCTTTCTAATACTAATGTGGTTCACCTTAATTATAGTTAATTTATTACATTTATTATTTATATGCAAATAATATCTCTCGAACACTTAAGTTATAGCTAATATGAACATATTTAGTCTAACTTTAACTACATCTTCATATATATATTATATAAGAATTTAAAATATATACTTTATAGATTTATTAATTATCTTCTATTTATTATTGGAAATTTATCGTTAGAAAGTTGACCATTTTGAAAAGTTGTATTTAAGACGATTCCATTATTATTAAAAGCACATGAACATTTTTATATACGTACATGCAGTATACATAATTACATACATATAGTGTATGATAACAAAGAAATGATAAGAAACGTGAATATTATTCAGAAATTTAGGTAATTATTAGGTACCCTACCATATCTGATGATTTGTAAGATTAGGTAAGTTAGTATTGGGAATAGTATTCGCAAGTAAATCTTTAGATCAATGATAATCTTGACATGTATATTGTGCTTTACGATTGGTAATGTAAGCAAAGAGTATATAAATTCTGTTTGGTGTAAGTCCTATTTTTATTTACAGTAATATATGAAAACTAGATATTTGTGGCACAAATTTAACACGAAATTCAACGAATTGATTCAATTTCTCCGAATAGTTTTATGTTATCACATGAATTAATTCCGCATCTTTCAGTTATGAAATAAATGGATATATATACATTAATAGTTAATATGAAAAGAGTTTATAATTAATATATGTTGTATTTTACTATATATATATACTCCGAATGCTATTACGATTGCAGTCACTTTTGAAATAGTTCAAGCTTCAGTTTAGATTCACATTTTTTTACCATTTTTTGCATAAATAATATTTATATAATTATGTCTGCACTTCTTATTACCCCTTATTGCATGATGTCCGTAAATAAATTTGATTTAATTTTGCTAGTTCCAATACTGTTAATTAATTAATGTATTTTAACCTCCCTCGTATCTGTTTATACGAGACTAAAATATGATACAGCGTGTAATACGAATTTAAACCAGGGTTGCGGAGTCGAAAATTTGGAAATATGTTCAATTCGAAAAAACACCTTCACACTCCGAATCAACATAAGAAATTTAAGAAATGCATTAAAAGTGTTATAT